>JAABKJ010001640.1:0-30136 GCA_011634705.1 Andricus grossulariae
CAAAAGTGATTACACTTATGATAAATGATTTTTTTTCGAAGTGCTCCAATTTCAACTTTGCTGAGACTCGAGGAGTAGAAGCGGAAAAATATGTTAATGGGATGAATGACGTTAATCCTTTGAAAAATTTATTATTAATTATTCAATTTATTAATTTGGAATGATAATTGCTTTAGGCGAATCGTGACATACATGCAATATGGGCAATATTGCATACAGAAAACCTAACCTCACTTTTTTTATAGATGCTTTTATAAATACTTCTATAAAATAGTTATAAAATTTATAATTATAAGATTTATAATTACTTTTGTAAATACTTAATTTTATAATACTTGTTGCGTAAATAAACGATTTGATTTTTCGAGGCTATAGCTCATACATCCTGGCACCCCATATATGTAACACCGTTGAATATAAGTCAATTACGAATTTTATGCTATAAAAAAAATATTTTTTATTTTTTTATTCAATATAAAAGTATTTAAGTATTGTTGAAATGATCTTCGGTACAATATACTGTTGAAGTTAAAGACGCGGTAGAGGAAATGTCACGCCGAACAATTTTGTACAGTTTTTTTCGTTCCTCACCTCTTAGTATAGATATAAATAATTTTCCTAGGTTTTTGACATAGGTGTTCTTACATTTCGGCACAAAATACCAATGGTAGCGCTGTTTTCTTTCCGTTTTTATAAAAAAACGTGAATCACCCGGCACTATGCTGGTATTATTAGTGATTTTAGTGCATATAATGTAATATGCAAAAATAAAAAAAAATAGTGGATGAACCTATTGTAAAAATATATGCGAAAAAATAAAAAAGGTGGGGTTTTCCAGAAAATCTTTTTCATTTTTTTCTCCAAATTTTGAAAACTAAAAATTTTTTATCAAAATTGAAATTTTAATTATTAAATTGATGTTTCTATTGTTTTAATTTCGATTTATAAGCACATATATATTTTTAACGTTTAATTTGATTATATTAATTATTTCACATCCATTAGTATTTTTAAATAATGATTATCCACTGTGGGTGGCATTATCCACTGTGGGGAGATTTCCCCTATGATTGAAATTACAGTACATTTGAGCTTCCTGATCCACTCATTCCGTTTGATTCGAAATCACATTGTGCTGTAAAATTGAAAAACGAGAGGCTCGTTTTTGTATCAAATCCTGCCAGTACAACATGAAATTGCATTTAGAGGCAAATCCAGAGAACTAGTGCACATCGCATTTCCATTATCGCGGTTCGAATGACTCGCTCTCGAATCATCAAATCTCCTATAACTTTCTAAAATTTCGAATTCCAGCATTTCACGCACCCCATTCAGTGTCGGGATCAAATTTTCAGTCAATTTGTAAATACATTTTACCTATCTGATTCCAAGGTTGCGATTATATTGCAATTTGATCATTGATGTTTTCAAAAATGAATAGAATGCTACTTTCTTCAAGGTAAGTTCTAATTTTGTAATAAAAGTACATTTTTTAATAAAAGTCGATTTTTTTAGTTTCAATTACAAGTAATCTTATGTTAGATATTTTTGTAGTTTCGTTCAGTATTTAACAAGAAAGACTTCATTCAGATAAGTCACACCTGCACTTGAAAGGTCCTTCTACACTTCAACAATTATTTTATAATAATAATTTTAAATAAAATAATAATTTAAATTAAATTGATGGTAATTCCACGTAGAGTCAATAAAAGTAGGATATGTATTACAGGTTGTCTAGACCCTACCTGGAAAAGCTAAAAACCTAGAACAGTCAGGAAATTTTTATATACCTGGGATTTTACTTAATCTTTTAAAATTTACTTAATTAAATTTACTTAAATTCACTTAATCAACCTGGGTTGATTTTAAAATAATTTTTTCAACTGAAAATTTAACTCTACCCTTGAATATTTCATCATTTTAGTTATAAGTTCATCTCTTTGTTGAAAATTAATTTTTTTAACATGAAATTTAACTAATTTATCGCTTCGTTTGAACGATTCAAATAGAATATTTCATCATTTCAGTTAAAAACGAATGTCTTTGATTAAACAATAACTTGTTCAACTAAAAATTTAACTATTAATTTTGGGTTGAAGAATTATATTTTTCAGTTTTTAATTCGTATTTTTATGTAGAAGTTAATCTTCTTCGTTAGCAATTCAATTACTCTCGTTGAAGATACAATATTTTAGTTGAAAATTCATGGCTTTATTTGAAAATGTAACTATTTTTTTGTAAATTAGTTTTTCTTTTGTTGAAAATTTTTCTTCTGACTGAAAATTTAACTATTTCGATTGAATATTTCATCATTTTAGTTAAAAGTTAATCTCTTTGGTTGAACAATAATTTTTTTAACTAAAAATTTAGGTATTTAATTTTTGGTCAACAACTTATCTTTTTTAATTAAAGCTTCGTCATTGTAGTTGAAAATTCATCAGTTTGGTTTAAAATTAATTCTTTAAACTGAAAATTTAACTATTTCCTTTTTGGTTAAAAATGTATCTTTTTTGTCCAAAATTCTACTATTTTGTTGAAAGTTTGTCATTTTTATTTGGAGATTCATATATTTTGTTAGAAAATCGTCCTTTACGGTATCTTTTTAGTTTAAAGTATTCCAGTTAAATATTTATCATTTTGGTGAAAAATTTATATTTTTGGTCGTAAATAAAACTACTTGGTTGAAAATAAAAATCTTTTGTTCAAAATTTATCTTTTTGATTTAAAATTCATCTATTCCATTTAAAGATTAATTATTTTAGTTGAAAATTCATGACTACACATGTTGTTGAAAATTTATCTATTTTGTTTGAAAATGCATCTTTTTTGTTGAAGAATCAAATATTCCAGTTGAATATTCATCACGTTGGGTAAAAAAAAAATTCGGGTGAAAAATTATTTTTTTTAACTTAAAATTTAACCATTCCATTTTTGGTTGAAAATTTATGTTTATTAGTTGAAAAATCAACTACTTTATCAAAAATTGATCTTTTTTAATACAAAATTAAATTATTTTGTTAATAATTCATGTATTTTGTTGAAAAATCGTATTTTAGGTAGAAAATTGATCTGTTTGGTTGAAAATTAAACTATTTGGTTAAAAATTCATCCATCTTATTGGAAAATGAAATATTTTTCTTGAAAAATTGGGAATTTGAAGCAGTTCAATTTCAATTTAATATAGTACACATATTAATTTTACCTAAATCTACACTGAGATTTAAGTATAAGAAGATAAATGAAAAATTTGTTTGAATTATTATTCGAATTCCTGGTCTTCAGAGACAAATTCAAGAAATGATAAATTATGTTGTCAGTATTATTTAATTATTTAATTAATCGATATTGCTAATAAATTTCAAAATATATGGTAAGTTAATTTGTGAGAAGTTTCTAAATTAAACATATTAATTAAATCTCTAGACACTGAAAAATAAAATTATTTATAATAAAATAAAATAAATAAATTATAAATTTTTTCCAGGATTTGAGTAGACACTCTGTATTAGTATATTTACTTAACAAATAATATTAAAGTATTAATACCAAATAGAGTATCATTCTGCGTGTTATACGTTTTATAAAAATTAAAATTAAAGAAATTCTTTCAGAAAACAATGTATGATCTCGGATTACATCGATCTAAATTATGAATTCAAGTGCCTCGGGCTCGATTACACGGTCCGGCATATAAATAAGGTTCAGAAGCATAATCGACCGCCCCCGCATTAAAAATGCAGGCGAGCTCGTCTTACTGCATTAAAAACGGACGTAAACATAATTTTTATTTATCGCATCCCACAGATCGACACGAACATAGAAATATCGATTTTTAGATGCCGGATATTGCAAAACATTATGGATTTAATTAATATTGCGAATAGCGCGTCATGTATGCAAATGAAATTTATGTGAGAATAATTTTCAATTTATGCTGTCAATTATGAAGAGGCTCGGTGAAAAGTAATGTGATTTTAAATTCGTATAGATTATAATATTTCATCGTTTCTATTTGTTTAGTTTTTGTAAACAGTTGAATAATAGTCCTGAGAGAGGAATAAAAATTGGATGGAAGGTGACAATTTCCTATGTTTAATATATCGAATTGAAAACATGTTGTTGTGTTTTAGGATGTTCCCGCATGCGGGTAAATTTAAAAATAAATTATTCAGCTGCTTAACTTTATTCTTATCTCTTCTTTCTCAGAATGGAAATACTGAAAATATAAGTATTTTTATTTTTTTCCATCATTCTGTAGAAAAATATTCATAAAAACAAAGTCTTTTTTGCATTTCTTGAAATTAATACTAATTCTAGCACTATTTACTCAAATAACGCGTAGATATAACAAACTTGACACTATAATTAATAATAATAAATTAAAGTTTATTTGGGTTTCTATATCGTTATTAGATATTCTGGAATTCGAAATCTCTCTGATGTTTTCTATTATTGATACTGATTCATTTTGAAGATATTTACAATTTTAATTTCGACAACTTGTTTAATTTTGAATTTTCATAGTTTAATATTAAAATTCTTGAATTTAAATTGATAAAATTTCACTTAAATAACTCAAATTTGATGCAAGAATACAAAAGATTCCTTGGTTCGAGACGAATCGATTGACCTATAATATTAATACATTTTATTGAAGAGTAAAGAAGTTATGCTCATTTGTAATATTTGGAACACCTGTTTCAAACAGAAAAACTTTCTTCAGCGACATAATTTAAAGTTGATGCATGAATAGAGAAGACTTTTTGATCTTAAATTTTCAAATAAAATAATTCTGACAATTTTTGTGAAAAAATCATAAAGCTGGAAAAGGGATAGGGTGCGACTGAACTTGCCCCTTCCCTTTTCCAGCTGGAAAAATTACGATTTCAAATGCAAAATTTTGAAATTAATAAAAATGAAATCTTTTAAAAAATCACTAATGCTTCCTCTATGAGCCCACAAATTTTTAAGATTTTCGGTTGAATTTCTTTAATTTTGACGAGGTTTAAATCAAAATTCTTAAATTTTGATGATTTTGAAGAACAAAAGTCAATAGTTTTTAATTCTAGATCACAATGCTTATTATTGGAAAGGTGTTATTATTTTTTCGAGGTTCCAAAATTTCAAGGTTTGAAATCGTAATATGCACTCGCCTGCATAATATGAGGACATTCGTGCTGCTCATGTCGAGAACAAGGCTTGCACCTCTGAATTCGTGTCAGATGATTCCAATTACGCTTTAATTAGACTCTCGTGAAATTTCGTTTGATCATCCTAGCAATATTTCGTAGAAGCAGGAGAAATGAGAAATTAAAATCAAAGCGAGGTCATAACTGAAAAGCAGGAGCAATCATGAAAAGGAAGACAAAGCTGAAGATGAGCATATAAATCTGCAAAAATTATAAGATCTAAGAGAAATGCAAGTAAAGAATATAATTATAATTAGACTATTAGAAATTTCAAACACTTTTAAATTACAAAATATAATTTTAATTTCAAGTAGCGGTAACGCCCAAAACTTCGGTTACTATGGGGGGGAAGGGGGGGGGGTCAGTGAAAGTAACGTTACGAACTTGGAAATCCAACTATTTTTGGTTGAAACTTGATTTTTCTTGGCCAAAAATTCAATTACTTAGCTGAAAGTTGAACTACTAGTTAAACATTCATTTCATTGGTTGAATATTTAACTCATTTGTTGAAAATTAATTTTTTAACTGCAAATGTAACGGTTCTTTTATTGGTTAAAAATCGATCGTTTGTAGTTGAAAATTGAACTACTTATTAAATTTTTCACTCAAAATTCATCGTTTTTGGTTAAAAAATTAATTGTTCTAACTGAAAATGTAAAATTTCACTTATTAGTTGAGAATTTATCGTTTTGGTTGAAATCTCAACTATTCAATTTTTCATTGAGAATTCATATTTTATGGTTGAAAGATTAACTACTTGCTTGAAAGTTGAACTGCTTTTCGCAACATTCATTTTATTTGTTGAAGATTTAGCTATGTTGTTTAAAATTAGTTCTTTTTTGGTTAAAACTGAATTTTTTAAAATGAAAATTGAACTATTACATTATTATTTAAAAACTGATTGTTTTAGCTGAAAATTCAAGAGTTCGATGGAAAACTTATTTTTTGATTAAATTCGACTGTTTTTTATTTGAAATTAACATTTTTTTGTTTGAAATATCAATTATTTTCTATTTTTTAAATTAATCTTTTTTATTGAAAATGCAACTATTTTGATTATAATTTAATTTTGTTATTTAAATAAATTTTTAAATAAAGATGTTTGATAGAAAATTCTACTGTATTCTAAAAAATTAATGTTTTTGGCATGAAAATTCAACCATTTAATTAAAAATGCGACTGGCTTTGGGTTAAATTTAATATTTTTTATTTAAAAACTCGATTATTTGGTGGAAAATTGATCTTTGCAGGTTGAGAATTCAATGATTTGGTAAAAATGGAAATGTTGTTGAAAATTCGTTTTTTTTTTCTCCTCAAAAGTTCAACTATTTGATTGTAAAAGCAACTGTTTGCGTGATAATTGCTTTTTTTTAATTGAACTATTTGGTTGAAATTTTATGTCCGTATGCTGAAAATTTATCTTTATGTGTTGAAATTTTAATTAAGTGGTTGAAAATTCGTCTTTTTGGGTTAAAAATTAATCTTGTTTGTTGAAAGTTCATCTTTTCGGGTTAAAAATTAATCATTATTGGATTGAAAATGTATCTCTTCGGTTGATAATCCAACTACTTTTGGGTAAGGAATTCATCTTTGTTGTTCAAAATCGTATTATTTGGTTAAATATCGATTTTATTCAAATTCAACCATGTTTTTAGAAAATAATTTTATTCGTTTGAAAATTCAACTGTTTCGTTGAATATTTGTCTTTTTGGGTTGAAAATTTCACTATTGTGGTAGAAAATTTAATTATTTGTTTGGAAATTAATTATTTTGTTGAAAATTCTACTGCTTTGTAGAAAATTCGTCTCGTTGGTTTGAAGTTATAACAATTTGGTTGAAATATGTTTTCTCTCTTGACCGAAAAAAACTTTCCGGTTAGAAAATTCGACTATTTTTGGTTACATTCAACTGTTTTTTATTTAAAATAAAAAAATATTTTTTGTTTGAAATATCAACTATTACTTTTTTCTTTGAAAATTCATCTCTTCGGTTGAAGCTTTAATTATTTGTTGAAAGTTGATCTTTTTTATTGAAAAGCAGCTGCTTACGTAAAAGTTGAACTTCTTTATTGAAAATTAATTTTTTTTTGAAGATTCTTTATTTTAGTTGAAAATTTTAATATTTTGTTGAATATTTAATTATTTTGTTAAAAATGTAATTATTTTGGCAAAAATTTGACTGTCTTCTGAAAAAATCGTCTTTTTAGCTTGAAGATGCAACTATTTGCTTAACAATTTAACTTTTTGTAGTTGAAGATAATTGTTGTTTTGTTTGAAAATTCTACCATTTGGTTGAAAATTCAACTGCTTGGTTCAAAAGATGTCTCATTTTCTGGGAAAATCAATTATTTGCTTGTAAATACAATACTGCTTGGTCTCAAATTAATTTTTTTGATAGTTGAAAACTCAAATATTTCGTTGAAAATTCATCTGTTTTGGTAGAAAATTGATCTTTTTTGATTGAAAATTCAACTATTCTGGTGAAAATGCAATATATTTGGCATAATTAATTTAATATGGTACCTGTACATTGATTTTATTTAAAATAATTTATGCCCCCATTTTCGTCACCCTGCGGGGTTCAAGCTTTGTGTGATGATCTCTGACGAAGAAGGGGAGCGATGGTTCAATTGGTTTCTCTTTATAAAACCTTGATGACATGTTACGAAATGGACCCTGAATTCTGCCTGCAAGTTCTTTATCGATAATCGAGAAGGCATTGCTCTGAACAACCTCCAAGAATCGCATTCCCATACAACCTATTGATTGTGCTGACTTAATGAGCGTCTAATTTCATTAAGTCTCATCTCGAGGAGATAAGCAATGGTTCTTTACGTCCACACAATACAAGAGGCAAGAGGCTCGCAGATCCAAACAGTTTACCCTGAACACAGACACAAGGATTTACCTTTAAATGTACAGTCAGATGTATTGACCCCACACACACTCTTATCTCTCTTCATTTAGCTGCATTCACTATGTATACTACAGTGATACACTGTAGAAGAAGCTCTGGCTGCTATCAGCTTGATATATACGGGAGAGCAATGTTGTTTCAGACTGAGAGATAGGTCTCGCGAGTCTCGCATTTCTTGAGAGCCTTTATGGAGTTTCACGGTGCATAAGTTATAAGATCCGTTTGCCGTTTGCCATTCGTCTGCATACAGTGCGCCAATCTGAACTCGTTGTTATTTTACAATCTAGGTTGGAACAGGACGAAACATCTTGGCAAACTTTGAAGAACATCGAACCATCCGAACTACCGTACTTGGCTCGTTAACGAATTAACGGCTTGCTAAAGAGAACGATAACGGTCGAGACGGTCGAAGGTGTTAATGGCCGATAAAATGACGGTGTGTGATTTAAGGCCCTAACTTTCTCACAATTAGATAAGGGGCCATCCATAAACTGCGTTACCAATTTTGTCAGATAGTTTTTATTTCACGTTTATTCTTCGATTTTTCGCGTTTCTGTTGAGTTGAATAGGGTAAACATGGTGATTTTGCACGAAAATAGGGAAATAATAGGGAAATAAATTCTTTTAATTGAAGTTAAGGTACATAACATATTGAATTCAATCTGAAACGCTTTAAATTCGTGAGATCTCAAATCGCAATATATTGCATTTTCACAAAATAGTTGAATTTTCAACCCAAACAGATTTTCTACCAAATGAGATGACTTTAAAGCTAAAAAAAGACGAATTTACAACAAAAAGAGTGATTTTTTATCAAACACTTATGTTAACAACAAAATAACTGAATCTTTAAGCAAAAGAGCCAAATTTTCAACAAAACAGTTGAAATTTTAACCAAATAGTTTAATTTGTTAGCCAAAAAGACACAGCAAAATAGTGGAATTTTCAACAATATGATTCAACTTTAAAACAAAATGGTTGAAATTTAACCAAATAGTTGAATTTTCGCACCAAAAAGACGAATTTTTGAGAAAATATAGACTTTTCAACAACAAAAGCCAATTTTCAACTGAGAAAGATGACTTTTCTATCATAGAAAATTAATTTTCAACAAAACAGTTGAATTTTCGACCAAAAAGGATGACTTTAAAATAATTTATCAATCAACAAAATAGTTGAATTTTCAGCCTACAAAGATGACTTTTAAACCAAGAATGTATATAGCCAAAATATGAATTTCCAACCAAATAGTTGAATTTTCAACTAAAAAAGATAAGTTTTTAACGAAAAATGGAACAGTTGAATATTCTGTTTAAAAAATTACTTGTTAACAAAAACAATAAATTTTCAACCACTTAAATTACACTGAAAAAGTTGAATTTTTATAACGAAATATTTAAATAGTCAATCAAAAAGATGAATTATCAACAAAGGAGGTTAATTTTCTATCCAAAAAGACGAATTTTCAACAAAACACATGAATTTTCCAGCTAATAGTTTAATTTGTAACTTATAAAGGATACCTTTCCAAACAAAATAATATGGTTACATTATCAGATAAAAAACTTTTTTTTAACGAACAAAAAAAAATAGTCAACAAAATAGTGAAATGTTCATCCAAAGAGGTACATCATTCAAAAAATGATTTTTTAACGAAGTATTTAAAACAGCATAAAAAGATGGATTTTTAACCAAATAGTTAAATTTTTAGCCAAAAAGAAGCTCAATTTTCTATCAAAAAAAGTTAATCTTCAACAATTTATGAAGGGTGGCACAGCATAAGGGATTAACCCACATTTTTTTGTAAATGGGATTATTAGGTAGAAAATTCTGAATAATTCAAATACACATCCTCATCAAAGGATTTTTTTATAACTCGTTTTTTCGATAAGATATCGACTACTTTGCCAACCTCCAGTTCACAAAAACTTTCACAGGGTCAGGACTAAGCAAGAAGATAGAAAAAGATCTGAGCTGCCCTTAATGCGCCAGGGGGCACAGGATTAAAGAAAATGAAATGTTATAAATTTTGTATCCACAAAAAAAAATTTTGAACTTCATTTTTACAAAACCTGATTACTTTTTTCAATTAAATTTTTACCCTCTTTTCAGAAACTAATAATCTACAACAAAATTTTTTTGTTTTTAATTTATTCCAAAAATCGATTTTTTTCAACGTCTAAAATACTAAAAACGCGCGTCCATATCTAATACTGCATTCTACCTCCTTTAATTCCTTCAAACTGGTTGATTTGTTCTAATCCATTTTTTCTGGACTTTGTTCAGCACTGAAATATCCCTGTAGTAGACTTTTTTTCAATTCAAAATCAGATTTTAGAGAACGTTTTTTGTCTCTCCTGAAAAATCGGACAAATGTGGGTTATCCCTTATGACGCGCCACCCTTAATATATGAGTGATCAAACTAAAAAGTCAAATTTTGTAGAAAACAGTTGAATTTTCAATACAAAAGTTCATTTTTAACCGAGAAAGATGAATTTTCAACCAAGAAACATGACTTTTCTACTATGAAAAATGAATTTTCAAGAAAACAATTGACTTATCGACCAAAAAAGATGACTAAAAAAATAGTCGAACTTTCAACACAATTATTAAACCTTTAACAAAATAGTTGAATGTTTAAATAAATATCTGAATTTTTAGCCTGAAAAGATGAATTTTCAATCAAGAAGATTAATTTTGTACCAAAAGATGTGTTTTCATCCAAATAGTTGTATTTCCAACTAAAAAAGGTAAGTCTTCAATCTGAAATGGAATAGTTAAAACAGTTTATAAAATTACTTTTCAATAAACAAAAAACAACTTTCAACCAGTTGAATTCAACCGAAAAAGACGAATGTGTAACAAAATAGTTGAATCCTCAATTAAAAAGATGAATTCTCAACAAAAGAGATTAATTTACTACCCAAAAAGACGAATTTTCGACAAAATACATGGACTTTCTACCAAATAGTTGAATTTTCAACTGATAAAAAATAAGTTTTCAAACAAAAATAAAATAGTTACATTTTCAGATAAAAAGCTTAATTTTTAACAAAAAAATTCATTTTTAAAAAAGTAGTTCAACTTTCAACCAACTAGTTAAATTTTCAGCCAAAAAGATAAATTTACCACTAAGAAGAATAATAATATTAAGCCAAAAAAGACTAATTTTTAAGAATATACATGAATTTTCAACGAAATTGTTGAATTTTTAAATAAAAGAGTCGAATTATCTACGAAAACAGTAGAACTTTCAACCCGAAAATATTATTTTTCAACCATAATTTCAATAATTGTACCCAGTGAAATAGTTATATTTTTGAACAAAATAGTTTTATTTTTGTCCAAATAACCTAATTTGGTACTAAAATAGTTGGATTTTTAACATAAAAGCTAATTTTCAACCGAATTGTTCAATTTTTCACCAAATTATGGAATTTTCTACAAAATAGTTGACTTTTCTACAAAACAGTTGAATTTTCAATCCGAAATTATGATTTTTCTACAGAAGCGTTGAATTTTCAACTCGAAAATATGAATTTTCAACAAAAAGGTTAACTTACAACCAAATAGTTGAATTTTCCACTAAAATGATGAACCTTCAACCCAAAAAAATAAAGTTATCACGACGTAATTCGAACCAAATAATTGATTTTCAACGAAAAAAGATGTATTCTCAACGGAACATGTGATATTTGATATTTGAACCAAAAAATATTTTAATTTGACATCAAAAGCAATTATTAAATTCAACCAAAAAAGAAGAATTTTCAACAAAGTAGTTGAATCCTTAAGCCAAACAGATTAATTTTACCAATAAGATTCACTATCTACCCAAAATTATGAATTTTGAACAACATACATGAATTTTCAACTAGTGAATTTTTCAGGCCCAATATTGCGAGGCTAATTAGCTTCTTTAATCATAGGCTCCACCAGCAAGTATTGCATTATGATTTACTAGCGAGTTTACTAGACTCTTGGATCGTTTAGAAAGGTTTAATTTAGATAACAGATGCGTTCTGAACGCTGATACTTTCTCCACTTATGATTTTTGAACAATTCCTAAAAATACGTATTCGATCAATAATATAATTACTACATGCTACAATTTTGCTATGCGTTAATTTAGATAAATCTTGTTTATAATTTTCAGTTATTTAAAACTTAGGGACATAAGTTATCCAGACAGATTTCAATTTCACTGACTTGAAATAAAGTTTATTTATGGTTCGAAACCAACATAACCTCAGGGTCGTGAATCATGTCCTGAAAATCTGAAAGTATAAAACCAAAGTAGAATCTAGTAACAATTTAAATTTTGTATATACTATTTTTTAGTAAAAGACAGTAAAGGAATTTTAGTGAAGCTTCTGAATCATAAAAATGAAGTGTACATGTCAAAATAGTGAAAGTAGAAAGAATTTTATCTTCCACCTCGGACAATGGGTTTCCCCTCGGTACATTGTGCTTTCACCCTACGTTGACATAATTTCCCTCGCACATTGAATCTACAGACATAAAAGTCAGTCCAAAAATTTTATAGAAAAAAAGATTTATCACCAAATTGGTTCAACGAGAAGAAAAACGATTCTCAGACACCTTTCAGGCTCATACAGCTTGCATATTGGATGTCGGAAGAAATATAGTGTTCGAGGGTCGTTAAACGCTCCCCTGACACGTGGTCGCGTTTATGGGGTCACGAATAATACTCCTCAAACGGCTTCACGCCTGTCACTATATGGCAACAAGGCATAATATGGCTCCATAAAAATAATGGCTTCAACCTCTTTTTACCTATAATTAAAGGGATCTATCTGCTTTAGTCGCAATCTCAATTAACAACTTCTATAACCTATGGGGCTGTTCAACATGGTGGTTAATATGTTTTGCGACGATTTGTCACGCAGCAGAGTGATTCAGGAATAGATTTTCGGTGACAAATTAAGCTGCGGTTCACAATTCTCAACCGATTCACTTTTTCCTTTTAAATTACTCAGTATAAAATTCCTAACAAAAGCAAGGGTGCCGATTTTTGATAATGTTTAATAAAAAAAATTATATTAACAAAATTAATCGCTGGGGGATTATACTGATTCTTAATAATAAAGTTCGAAGAGAATGTTGATGTACGTTGTTGACTTTAGGGTCAGGTGAATTGAAAATAATTAAATTGCTTCGAACGTGTCGGCACACAGTGGTGGGCCATGCTGAATTTAGTAGGTTTGAGATCGATGTGGAGGGTATTTCAATTAATAAATTAATGATGACGCAATATCTGCTTTTACACTTCAGAGTATGCGATGATTGCAGTGGAATGTTGTTTTTCAAATTTAAGAATCATTTTTTCAAGAAGCAAGTTTGATTTTTCAATAACAAATTCCTTGACTGTGCTACCTTTGATGGTGCTGACAAACGAATTGTTTAAGCATGTATAACTACGTTATAAATATGCGTCAGTCGTTTAACATAATTTCTTTGATATTTTTAATATTAAATTTCTTAGTGGTTCTCTTTTAATTTTATACCGACAAACAAATTGTTTAAACATTCGTTTGTCAGTAATGTCAAAGGCAGTAGCGCGAAGGAATTTGTTATTGAAAGGTCAAACTTCCTTCTTAGAAAAATGATTCCTAAATTTGAAAACGACATTCCACTGCAATTATTACATACTCTGATCTCTAAAAGCGGATATGACGTCACCATTAATTCAATTATTTAAATACACTTTACACCGATCTCGAACCTTCTAGATTTAGCACTGACATAAACCACGTTTTTTTAGCATGGAACAGAACCATGTCGGTAACAAGTCGTTAACAGAACTCTATAGTTGTTAGAATTCCCCTTGTCCGCCTACTGCCTTCATCAGTGAATTTTATTGAATTTGTGAAAATTACATAATTTCTTGTAGGTACACTGATGAGGGCCACCATTATGTGACGAAACGTTTGAAGCAATTTGTTTTCAATTCACCTGATCCAAAATCCAACAACGTCTCTACGAAATTAACAATATTATTTGTTAAAAATTTATTTAGAAATATTTACCCAACGCGAATAATTGGTTTAATAAACAAAATTATTATTAAAAATATTCATAAGCAAAAACCAAGATTTAATTATTTTTTAGACTTCATTGTTTTTAAGATGCAAATCAAACGGAGTGTAAAGCTTTTTTATTTTGGTCCGAAATATTATTAAACAATTAATATTTATAACTTTTATAAACACATTTTCTAAACAAACTTCTAGATCATAATTTTGCCCGCAAAACTATACTATTAATAGTATTATATCGCTATTTACAATTATAAATTTTCACATGGATAATAATTTTTACTTTTTGTTATGAATTATAATATTTAAAGACAAAATACATGGAAAATAACCATTAATATACAGTCTCATAATAACAAAAATAATTTTTTCTCAATATTTCCTAAATAAACAAAATCTAAAATCAGCAACCGTACGTCTGTTACCAATTTTATACCGAATAACTGAAAAAAAAATGTGAATCGTTTGGAAATTGCAATCGATTATTTAACAAGTAAAGCATCTAAAACTTTCCCTTTTTCTCCTTTTTTGGCTTAAAATCGAACTGAATTCAGAGAACTCAACAAGAGAATTAAACTTTTTTTATTGGTTTTTGGTTAAAAATTCTACTATTTGGTTGAAAATTTAATTTTGTTGCTGAAAATTTTACTATTTTGTTGAAAATTCGTTTTTTTTTGTTGAAAAATTATAGTTTTTAGTTGAAAATTCAACTATTACATTTTTGGTTCGGAATTCATCCTTTTTGGTTAAAAATTCAACTTCTTTGATAAAAGTTGAACTAAATTGTTAAAAATTCATTTTAGTTGTTGATGATTGAACTATTTTGTTAAAAACTCGTTCTCTTTCTATTAAAAATTAATGTTGTTAACTGAAAATTCATATATTCCATTATTGGTTGATAGTTCATCGTTTTTAGTTGAAAATTGAATCATTTGGTTGAAAATTTATGTGTTTTATTGTAATTCGTCTTTTTTGGTAGAAAATGAATCTTCCTGATTGAAGATTTAACTGCTTGGTTGAAAGTTAAACTATTATGTTAAAAATTTATTTTATTAATTCCAGACCCATCTCTTTAGTTGAAAATTGAACTATTTTGTTGATAACTCTTTTTTATAAAAATTTACATTACCAAGTAACCAAAGTAACAAAGTAACGGTAAATTCAACTTTTGACTGAAAAATCTTTCCTATTTGAAAATTTAACTCATTTGTTAAAAATCGGTCTTCTTGGTAACAAAATTCATTTCTTTTGGTACAAATTTGGTCTTATTTGGTTCAAAATGAAACTGTTTGGTTCAAAATTAATCTCTTTTGATGCAGGATTCAACTATTTTGTGGAAATTTCGTCTTTTTTGGTTGAATCCAACTTTTTTGACTTTTAAGAAAAATATTTTTTGGTTGAAATAAAGCCAACAACTTACATTAATAATTTCTACAAAATTAACTACCATATTGTGTTATATTAGACCGTTTTTTATTACAAATTAAAGTCTTTACTTGTTTGAAATGTCAACTGTTATATTTTTCGTTCATAATTAATTTCTTTGTTTCCAAAAATTAAGATTATTTTTGTTGAAAAATTATTTTTGCGTGTTGAAAATGTATTCATTGTGGTAGAAAATTCAAATATTGGTTTGAAAATTAATATTTTTATTGAAAATTTATATTTGCGGATTGAAAATTCAACAGTTTTGCAGAAGATTCGCCTTTTTGGTTTGAAATTTCAACAATTTGATTGAAAGTTCAATTACTTTATTCAAAATGGATTTTTTATAATTAAAAATTCAACTACTTAGGTAAAAGCTGAATATACTTCTTTGTTAAAATTGCATTTTTTTAAATTTATCATTTCAGTTTAAAATTTAACTACTTTTTTGAAATATTAATTGTTTTATTGAAAATTCGTCTTTCTGGATTGAAAATTCGTCCTTTTGTATTGAAAATACAACTGTTTTTGGTTGAGGATTAATCTTTTTTGTTTAAAAACTCGACCATTTGGATCAAAATTAATCTTTGTAGGTTGAAAATGCAATTAATTGGTTAAAAAATTCGTCTCTTTTGCCTGAAAGTTCAACTATTTGATTGTAAGTGCAACTGCTTGTAGTAGAATTAATTTTGTTTACTGGCTGGTTGAATTTTCAACTATTTGGTTGCAAAATCATCTTTCATGGTTAAAAATTAATCATTGTTGGTTGAAAACGCAACTATTTCGTTTAAAATGCAATGTTTGTCTTCGTATTTCTAACGTCACTCTGAGGGGTTCAAGCTTTGTGTGATGATCTGTGTCGAAGACGAGGAGGTGTGGAAAAAGTGTTCAAAATAGCATGACGTAGTTATTCAACGGCCCCTATATGTGAGATAGATATGTAACTTTTAATGAAGAAAATGCCTCATAATGATTTACATCAATCATAAATATCTTGTGCTGATTTAATCACACCTCATATGTCACAGACATGATTTAAGTACTCCTTACTAAATTCCTTCAAAGTACTTAATAGAGCGAATAACAAGTGTCTGTTATTTACGGCGATTTGTCTCTATGCATGTATATAGTCACAGATGACTCCCTGAATTCTTGACATATTTTAGTGTTATCAGTTTACGAGAATACAAAGTAAAGTGACAGTGAGTAATAATCTGGTTGCTCGCAACCTCGCGTACCAGTAATCGCATCGCAATCTGAATAACAAATGGCTCAAAGCCAGTAAACGTATATATAACTAAAGCGATTATCAAATTTTTATATTTTCACTTCCTTCTCGTTTTATACAGTGACACATTTCGTAAACATCCGGATTTAAATCCACGGTGTGAAAGATAAATGGAATCCAGCGATTCGTTGCACTTTCTTCTTGTCTTCAGCCTTGTTCGTTCAAAATTATACTCATCTCTCTTTTCATTCACCTTCATCTTTGAATAAATTTCGGCATCGATTTTGGAGTTTTAAATGGGTAATTTTTTTTTTTAATTTTGAAAAATGTCCAAACTAAAGAGGTGACTCTTTTTCAATCAAAATTTAGTTTTCGTGCTAAAAATCAGATCAACAATAGTTTTTGTAACTTAATTTTTTCTTTCTGTCGCTTCTTATCAAGTTTTTAAAAATCCTTGAATTTTAATAGATCATGGCTTATTTTTTCGGGGAAAACATTCCCTCCAACTCCACTGTTTTCAACTTTTAAAATAAGTGAGTAATCTACAAATATAGTTATTTATTTACAAAATTAAAAAAAAAAAAAGTTTTCAACGATTTCAGGTATAAAAAATTTACTTATAAAATTGGAAACAGAGTTTTAGAGAATCTCTTCCCCGAAAAAAGTAAGCAATCATTTATCAAAATTTGTGAGAAGCAACAGTAAGAAAAAATTCAATTGCAAACAGCATGGTTAAAATTATTGTTTTTTTTTAAGTTTTAAAATATTTTGATTGAAAAGAATGTTTTTTATTTGAACTGACGTCATCAGTGATATTATTCGCAAGGTACATTTTGGAAAAAGTTATTCAAATTTCTGTAATTGATTTAATATATTTATTTTGCCAAAGCCCTTTTATACGTGAAAATTTTATAAAAATATAATAAAATAAGAAAGGTATTATAAAATAATTTGAATTTAACAATTTTATTTTATTCAAAAGTGAAAAAACTGTTAAGAAATTACGACCAGCAGTAGCGGATATATAAAATTTTGTTTACAATTGTTATAAATAAATATTTTAACAAAAATGACTTTTTAGTGTAAACGATATTTAACCACTTCCGATGTGTATTTTCCGGTAAAAATCTCTAAATAACGATATTTAGATTTTTAATGTTGTTTAAACAAATAACACGTATTTTGTAACATCAAAGAATTACACAAAAAGGCTATAAATATATATTTATTGCCGATTCTGTAAAAAAAAAGAACAGGTCTATTTAAAAATGACAAAATTATATGAATTTGTTTACACAATTAACAAATGGTCTTTATTTTTCACAATTCATATCAAAATATCTTTATTTACAGATTTGTTCCCGAAAATATACATCATAATTATTTAAATATCCATTATACTAAAAAACTAACTTGTATTAAATTATTTGTTTAAAAGAATTATAAATGTTTTAAAAGTATTTGATAATGCTGTACGTCATTTTTGATGAGTTCTCGCTCTAATTCCTCAGCTCACTTGATTAAAAAAGGTGCAAAATTTTAAATAATGATTGTGCTCACCACATGATTAAATATATATAATTTTTTTGTAAATATTACCATAATTTATTAAAATATTATTAATAATGATTTTTTTTTAATTTATTGTGAGTATTTACACATTTTTGAAATTTTGCGCCCTTGTTCACCATGTTTGATCCTAGGGCAGAATCCAGGGAAAAAATTCTAAAAATATTTTAATAATTTAGAAAAATTTGGTATGGGCTTACCTTTAAAATAATTAACCGTCCATAAAATACGTTACCAATTACCAGAAAAAAGTTACATACACACATACGCACACACATACGGAATTTTTAAAATGCTATTTTCGAACTCCTGGGGTCGAATTATATCGAAATACGTCAAAAAATTAGATTCGAAAATGTAGGTTATTGCAAACCTCCCTCTATGAGAAGGCAAAATGAATTGTTAACAAAGTAGTTCAACTATCAACCAAGTAGTTTAATTTTTGACTAAAAAAAAATTAATTTTCATCACAATAGTTGCATTTTTAACAGGATGATTGTATTATTAATGGAATAGTACAATTTTTAATTAAACGAGATGAATTCCGAACAAAAAATATAATAATAAACTTTTCAACCAAAAAGAATGAACTTTTACCCCAAAAAAGTTGGTTTCTTATTGGTTTCTATTCATTCAGTTCACAGATAAGCGAAAAAACTATAAAAAAGGAAAGCGTCTTGAAAACCGTGGAAAACGAAGAATTTTTTAACAGGGGGCGGGGGGGGGGGATAGTTAAAAGAGTTTGAAGTCTAAAATGTAAGTTCGTAACGTTACGCCCCCGCAACTCCTGCTACTAACTGTAGTTTTTCACGCGAACCTTCCCCCTCTAATTAGTATAGTACTTTATGGACGGCCTCTACGCCCAAGAACATTAAAGTATGTGAATTATTTCCAGAATTATTCCAATTGTTTGAAAACATCGGAATGTGACGTTTTTTTGCAATATCTTTTTATAAAATTGACATAACTTAGGCTTATTAGACGCAGAATTTTTAAAGTTTCGTGGCATTATGGGAAAAAAGTATTCGTGTTAACATTATGAAAATCAAGGCACTACAGCCACAGCTCAAAAAGCAGGCTGCAGATCATTTTCGCCGGTATCGTAGTGTGCCTGGAAGACTCAGGTCATTTCTAAGAAAAAAATCATCAAAATCCGTTAAGAAGTGTACTGTCCGTCGATCGCTGTCCACAAAGGTGCCCCCCCCCCCCTCCACTGTAAGATGGTTTGAAAAATGTTCTACAAATCGGATTTTGTAGGTGAATCAATATAAAAAATAGGCAAAATGCGGAGAATGCAGCTTCTTAGTGAGAAAGACCGCGTAATTGCGTAATCGCATAATCGTGCAAGGAACTCCACTGAGGGCCGTAAATATGCGCCGGTACTAGCTGCTTGCATGGTTTTTCATGCTTTCCAAGATGTGCATAATGCACCGGAAGCATCCGCGAACATCCTCGTATCCTCGTGCGAAAACCCCGTAGCGAATATTGCTCACTGCTCGTTTGCAAGCTGGTTCATTGCAAAGCGCGCGCGTTATTTGCTCGCGAAGGCGAAGAACATAAATTATGCCTGTCCCAGGCGACGTCGCGAGAATTCGTTTCCGACCCTATTATACTCGTGCGAAAGTACCGCGGGGTCAACTGCTATATTTTCGTCTTTAACAACAGCGAAATTTGATCGCCATTATTTCCAAGAAACGCTGGCCTAAATAGGCTCATTTCCAGAAAGTCTTTCATGATTCATGAAACTTTGCGAGAGGGGAAGAAGTTTTATAAAGTACTTGACACGGTTCAAATGTTGAGTGTTCTTTTATGGCCCAATGCGAGATATTTTGGTCGAATTACATCATTATTGTGTCGCCCTGTAGCTCTTAGATTGGCCAGAAGTCAAGGTTCAAGCAAAAATAAGCTAGACCCTGAAACTCAGTAATTCACAATCAGGATTGCTGCAGTCTAAGAATTCTGGAAAGTTGGGGAAAGTCAGTGATTTTAAAACTGGTCAGGGAAAGTTAGGGCAAACCTGAAAGAGTTAGGGAATTTTCGATCATTTTTCTGACATTTTTATAATTCACCCTCCCCCATGGAAGATATCATGAGATTTGCTCTGCCCCCTCCTCCCCACACACACAAAATCTTACTACGATATTAGAAACTTATGGAACGAACATACATATAAATTCTGGTAATTAAACAAACCTTGATGAAGCCTTCATGAAAATTGTATTATTTTGTTAAAAATTCAACCATTTTTTTGTTCTAAAGTCATTCTTATTGGTTGAAAACTCGTTCGGTTGGGTTAAAAATTTAAAATTTTGAAAAAATAAACATTCTATGGCTGGAAATGAACTTTTTTGTTGAAAATTCATATTTTCGGTTTGAAAATGCAACTGTTTTGACGAAAATTCAATATTTTGGATGAAGTTTCTATTTCTTTCTTGACTGAAAGATCTTTATTGTTTGGCAATTTAACTCTTTTTGTGAAAACTTGTCTCTTTTTGGTTACATTCTACTGTTTTTTGTTTAAAATTGAAGTCTGTTCTGGTTAAAATATCAACTATTGCATTTTTCGTTAATAATTCATATTTTTTGTTTGGACAGTCAACTCTTTTGATGAAAATTCGACCATTTTAATATTCAACTATTTTGTTGAAAATTCGTCTTTTTTTGGTGAAATTTTACTGTTTTTGGTTTAAAATTAAAATCAGTTGTGGTTGAAATATCAAGTATTACATTTTTCGTTAAAATTAACTAGTTTGTTGAAAATTCATTTTTTCAACTGAAAATTTAACTATTCTATTTTAGGATGAAAATTTACCTTTTTTAGTTGAAAATTCCACTATGTGGTTGAAAAATTATATATTTTCTTGAAAATCCATTTTCTTTTGTTCAAAATCAAACTTTTTAACCTAAAAATGTAGCTATTCTATTTTTTGTAGAAATTCATGTATTTTGTTGGAAATTCGTATTTTTTGGTGGTAATTAAATCTTCTTGATTGCTAATTCATCTGTTTGGTGGAGAATTCAACTACTTCGTTTAGAATTGATTTTTGTATTGGTTGAAGATTCATCTTTTTCTGTAGAAAATTAATCTTCTTGGTGGAAAATTAATCTTTTTTATTGAAAATTCGTCTCTTTTCCTCGAAATTTCAAATATTGGGTTGTAAATGCAACTGTTTGGGTGAAAATTAATTTTTTTTTCAATTCAACTATTTGGTTGAAAATTCATATCTTTTGGTTAAAAATGTCATTATTTGGTTGAAAATTAAATTATTCTATTGTAAATTCAACCATGTTTTTAGTAAATAATTATATCTATTTTCAATGTTTGTTGCAATAATTCAACTATTTGATTGAAAATTTATGAATTTTGTGAAAAATTCACATTTTTGCTAGAAAATTATTCTTCTTGGTTGAAAAGTACTCTCTTTTGGTTGAAAATTTATTTCTTTGGTTTAAAATTGACCTATTTTGTTGAAAACTCGTTTCTTAAAAAAAAAATTCAACTGAAAATTTAACTGTTATGTTTTAAGTTGAAATTTTATTTTTTCTAGTTGAAAATTCAACTGTTTTTTGTTGTTGTTGAAAATTGATCTATTTTAGTTAAAAATGCATGTATTTTGTTGAAAATGTGTCTTTTTTTAAAATTAATTAATTTCACTGAAAATGTAACTATTTCATTTTTGCGTGAAAATTGATATTTTTAGTTATCATCGTTACCATGTTGGTTCTAATTTCTTCAACAAAAAATATTTTTTAAAATGTAAGGTAATATATTGTAGGAAATAATTGTGGCATTATCATAAAAGTCGAAAGATATCTTGAATTTAACCCGAGAACAACAACGTATGGGTGGAATCCCACCCAAGCTCTGATTACTTGAAGCTAAACATGCGTGAATATTTCTTATCACCTTCTCCTTCTCAATACCCTCAAATACAGTCTTGTTCTAGCCTTTGCAGGTCGGGAAAAACAGGAAAGGCTATTCATTTTGCGAAAAATGTGGTAAATGTTTATGTGGTGAGCATAAAAAAGTGCTTAGCTATGGCTGCCTGAATGCTGATGATCTTTCCGAATAATTCAATTGAGAAACATGATACCTACTGTGTTCACCAAAATTTTTTTCCCACAAAAGGAACTAAACCACAAAACCTTTGGTCCACAACCTTAAACACAACCACAACCTTTAAACCACAAAAGGAAATATCTGTTTGATTTTGAAGAGTTTTTTCTTAGAAAAGTTTTGTATTTGAATCTGTTCATTCATGAAGAGAGTTGTTTCCAGTATTATTTGTTACCAAGCATTATTTTTAATGAAAATTTGCATTGAAAAGTAATATTTTATTACTCTGAAATGGGTTACCAACCATCTATCCCCTTCAGAATTTCAAATTCATCACAAATAACAGGAAATATTAAGTTGGGTTAGATCCCACCCCAGGTTGTTAGAAGTGTTCTGAAAGTTCACGTTGTTGTTCTTGGTTTAAATAAACTAAACATCACCCAGTGGGCACAAACGTTAAAGAACGTCATTAGAACGACTAAAAACGTCCTAAGTCAGTCCAAATAACGTTCCTTAAACATACAATGTTCCAGAGACGTTTTAAGGACGTATTTAGAACATGAAACGTTTTTTAGAATATTATTTGTTCTGACGTAGGACAGTTTTTGTAACGTTCAAAAAACGTCTTTGGACTTGTACGTCCAAGGAACGTTTTCAGAACGTTTCAATTACGTTCTTAAATTTCATGCCCACTGGGCAGTCTCAACATGCATTCTTCACTCTAACACAAATTTAACTGAAAGTTTTCCATTCCAACATTTTATTACGCAAAATTGATCTGTATCATGTCTGCTGTCTAGGTGATTTATCATTTATGAATGCTTTTACCACGAAAAGAACGTAAGCAATCTGAATTTTATAATGTTGTGTTTACGAGAAGAAAAATACATATTTAGGTACTTCTCAATTTATGGAATTTGCCTCAAAACTTTTGAAAAAATACACAAGTTTATGTGCCAAAAAACAAAAGCTGAATCCTAGATGAATACAGTCGGGTGGTCAAAACCACATTGGCAATTTTTTTAATCGAATTTTCATGCTTATCCCCCACAAATTTATTTGAGACAATTTATTTAAATATCTAGTTATCGATGTTATGCGATGAGAATGTGCCCACGCAGTGATTTTTTTTTATTTTTTAATATACGCATTTATATTTTTGTGGATTCGAACAAATTTGGGGTCGATAAACCTGAAAATTCGAGAGAAGAAAAATGTGGACCACCCTAGGCTAGAGTAATGCAGTTTCGCACGAACTGTTTCTATTAATAAAATTGCTAGAGAAGACGTTTTGCGATAGAGCCAGAGACATCGAGAGATGCTGCTGCTGAGAAAACATCAAAAAGGCTGACCGACAATGACTCGACCGCAGTGAATCGTCGAACTACTGACCTGACTGCACGAGGGTAATGATTCACCAGAGATTGTGCGCCGCCTTTAAAGCTGACCCTCTGCTGCTGCGAATCGCTGCAGACAATCAAATCTTTCCTTTTTTTACATCGACAATTTGGCTATCACAACGTAGGAACCGCCTTATAAGTGGCAAAAAGCCAGAAGACTCCCTTGAGTGACCAAGGGTTAAATCACACTTTTTATAGCCGAAAAACCGTTTCGCTCTTTCCATTCTCTACTTCAAGGAACTTCCATAACATCTGTCCAGTAAATCACTTGACCATCATTATTCTTTGAATGCGCCTAAAAAAGAGATTAGTTTATACCGAACTACATATTTCGGATAATGGCAAACAAACGCCTCTAAAAGAAGTTTAAACAATTTACTGCTTCCTCATGGAGGAAGGTTTGTAATGACCTACATTTTCCAGTCTATTAAATGACATGTTTCGATATACATAATTCGACCCAAGGAGCTCGAAAAGGCGATTTGAAAAAAATGTCCGTATGTGTGTGTGTAACTTTTTTCCGTTCATCATATATTGAAAATTAAAAGAGCTATAATTGTAGGCCCGATTGATATCCAGGTCCGATAGGATTTTGAGCTAGATCGGCGATTTAAAAGTGGTTCCTTTTTTGAGTTGAGAGAGAGATTAATTTTGATTTATGAAGTTTCAAAGAAATGATTTATTCTGATTATAGAAGAAATTTGTTTCTGGTATTTGAAATGCAACAATACTATATGCATTATATTTATTCGCGTCTTCGAGATGAATCGCTCGACCTATTGTTGAACCTTTTATTACCCACCAGAACCTATTTATGAGGTTTTGCGAAAAATGGTTTGTTCTGTTTATAAATATGAGAAAAACTTGTTTGATATTCAAAATACAACAATACTATATCGAGTGCATTTGTTCGCGTCTTCGAGACTCATCGATAGCCCAATTGAAGAAGAAGAACCTTTTATGACCTACCATAATGTACCAATATCGTTGTTAAATTTATTAACAAAATTATTTGCCTTGTTTATAATATTTCACGTCTTCGAGACGCGTGTATTGACCTATTGACGAACTTCCGATGACCATTCCTGAATAATCAATAGCGACTTAAAAAGTTTAAAAAAAAGTTACATTGTTTCTATCAAGAAAAATTTTATTTTAATTTTGAATACAACTAATTTTCTCAAAAACCTGACGTGATGCAGGATATTTGACACCAGATTCGGATTCAGCGACTCTAAAAACATATAGGTATGGTGGTCTAGTTCACCGTATATGACACTTTTAGTTTGTGTGTGCCTATGTAATTTTATAAGATGTAAAAATAACGTATACTAATAAATGTAAACAAAGTGAATGAATGAATCTAAAGATTATTATATATAATTTCATTTTCATCTTATTCGTGACAATAAATGACATTTTCTTCAGAAATGCCCATATGCAGAATATCAGGCAGCAAATAAGTAAAATAAGATTAACATCGTGGAAATCTTAATTCCCATGTCACTTGGTCAAGTGGTAATATTTCGAAGGCATATTGTCGCAAACAGGGTGGAGTTAAATTTCCGGAAAACAGTATACAAGCCTTGAATAGAATTGAAGTGTACAATTAATATAAAAACATTACAAATGAAGAGTTATACGAGAGATTATGCATCTTTGAAGCACTCATCAGGAGATAAATGCACAGAAATAACGTAAGATACTCGCTTGAAACTACAGTTGAGTGTTGAGATGAGAATTTCGTGATAAGAAAGTGTAATGTTAATAAAAATGTTAATTTTTGTAGACACTATAAATACACATACCGAGCACTCAATTGTCTATGACTTCCTTGAAAGTTCTTGGCGGCTGTAAATTGTTTACTTCCACCATGCCATAATGTCATTTAATATACTGACAGTATAGAGTAATTTGAATTGTGACTTTAAATTACAAATAGTAAACGAAAAAAATCATGGAAAAAAATATATCTACTTTCTGCATTTTATGACAAGAACGGTGCTTAAGATTTTTATTCTTATTAGCTTGTTTTTCTCGGAATAATCACGGTAATAAACTGAATCATTAGTCTTATACTGCCCACGAAGAACGTGTAGGTGATACTATAAATATGTGTAATAGAGAATTGAATATTGCAATTCTACTGCATATGTATGTAATTTTTCATACCGATTTAGTGCCTCCAATGTCGCTTTTTTCCCACGATATTTCAATAAGGGGCTGTTCAAAAACTACAAAAGATTTGAATTTTCAAGTAGGAAAAATTTTTCAGTCAAGAGAGTGAACAAATTGTTGGATTTTTAAAACAAAAATTTACAACAAAATACGGACAACTGTAACCATATTGTTGAACTTTGGAACAAAAAGATTACACTTTAACCAAAAACAGTTGCATTTTCAATCGAATAGTTGAGTTTTCAAACAACAAAAAAACACGAATTTTCTATCCAAAAAGACGAATGCTCAATAAAACCGTTAAATTTTCAACCAAACAAATATTTTATTTTAAATATAAAACAGTCAAATTTAACCAAAAAGATGAATTCTCAACGAAAAATTTAATGGCTCATATTTAAAATAAAAAAGATTTTAACTTTAATAAAAAACAGCTAAATTCATAAAAAAAACTAATTTTCTACAAAATATTACAAAAAGGTGAATATTTTAGAAAAAAGTTCAATTTTCTAACCGATAATATGAATTTTCAACAAAAAGTTCACTTTACACCAAATAGTTGAATTCTACACTAAAAACATCGAATTTTCAACTAAAAATGAAATAGTTAAATTTGCAATTGAAGAAATTGATTTTCAACAAGCAAACAAAAAAAAACGATTTTTCAACCAAAGGGATCTATCTTAAAATAAATTCTTAACAAAGTGGTTTAACTTTCAATCAAGTAGTTGAATTTTCAATAAGGAAGATTAATTTTCTATAAGAAAAAACGAATTTACAACAAAATACTGAATTTTTTAAACCATATTGTTGAATTTTCAACCACATTAAGCGATGAATTTTCAATAAAAAAATATGAATTCTCAATTAAAAGTTTTATAGTTGAATTTTCAACTAAAAACGATTAATTTTCCAACTCATTTTCTTCGGAATAATTTTGAAGCTATTTCTATAATTAATTAAATAGAATTAAAGGAATAAATGAATCTAATAGTTAAATTTTACGCAAAGAAAATTAAGTTACAAATAAAAATAAAATAAATTTTCCACAAAATAGTAGAATTTTCAACCAAATAAACAAATTTTTAAAAAATGAACCAAAGAAAAATTCTTTAAAACAGGGGCAAAAATAGTTATTCTGTAAAGAAAAGAGTTAAAGAGAGGAATAGGGGAAAGAATGTGAAGTCTGTATTTAGATACTTTACTTGTGAAATGAAATCGCTAATTTTCATTTTTTCAAGGATTTCAAAAAATTGTTATTCATATTTATATCTTCCATATGTGATTTTACATTCAGCGTTACCCCCTAACCCACCCTGCATCATAAATTGTCTCAAAAACTCTTACTCCCACCTCTCCCTTGGCAATTGGACGTAGTTTTTAACGGTCCCTGAAGAAAATTCAGTAAAAATTTCTTAAATTTTATCAAAATTGTTTACTCAATTTTATAATTGATCATTTTAATTAAGAATCTTACTCTACGGATATAGTTAGCCCATAGAAATTAAACCTCGTTTTTGAACTGAATCTAATGGAACATTCGCGACTGCAGATCGATGACTCACAAGACTCGCGAGACCAATACGACTGAAATCGTTTATACTGTCTGACATGGGTGTCAGATACTAATTAATTTACTTAGCTCCTAACTAAGATCTGAATTCTCTTACATCCAGGCACAATCGTGGCGTCGAAAAGCTCTTACAAACAAGCAAAAACGAGTTTGGGGCTTCTTGAAATAGTATGGTACTTGCTGCTTTTGCCCTCAAACCAAAGATATACTCCAACTAGAAAATTGAAGTTTTGTTTAGTTTTGTTGCGCCGACAGAAATATTACATTTTCAAGAAATACTTTTTAGTGAAATTCTTGGCAATAATCCAAGTCAATTTGCACTTGTATACAAATTTGACATTGAAGGCAAAAAATTCGTGACTCGAGATTCATTTGGAATCAATTGTAACTGGAAGAGATTGCGTAATTTAAATTTATTTTCGACCTAAAATAGGTCACAAACAATTTCACTTGGACCTAATCCAAGAAACCTAGCACCGATAAGATTGTGACATCACACATGGAAAATATAATTGTGAATAAGATTTTGTTGAAATGCTAGAAAAAATGACAATTAGTTATTTTATTTTAGAAGTAAAGCATCTAAATACAGACTTCACACTCTTTTCCCTTGTCTCTCTGCCCCCTTTTTAAGGAATTCTTCTTTTCCCCTGTTTTTAAGAATTTTCCTGTTTTGACTATTTTTTTGCTTAAAATCGAACTGAATTAATAGAACGCAATAAGAAAATCCAACTATTTTTCGTTAAAAGTACATTCTTTTTATGATTGAAAAGTCTACTATTATATTTTTGGTAGAATTCATCCCTTTTGGTTACAAATTCTACTATTTGGTTGAAGATTGGACTATTTTGTCGAAAATTCTTTGCTTTTTGTTGTTGTTACAAATTAATTCTTTTAACTGAAAATGTAGCTCTTCTATCTTCTTTATTGAAAATTTAACTACACTTGGTTGAAAGTTTAACTTCTTTGTTAAAAATTCATTTTATTTATTAAAGATCCATCTCTTTGATTGAAAATTAAACTATTTTACTGAAAATTCTTTATTTTTTTGTTGAAAATCAATTTTTCAACTGCAAACTTAACTGTTCCATTCTTGGTTGAAAATTGATCGATTTTAGTTTATAATTCAACTATTCGTTTAAAAGTGTATAAGTTTGTTGAAAATTCCACTGTTTTGTAAAAAATTCGTCATTTGGTTGAAAATCCAACTATTTTTGGTTGAGAATTCATTTTTATTCTAGTTAAAAATTTTATTATTGTGTTATAAAATTCCCCTATTTGTTTCAATATTACCCTTTTTGTTGAAATTCATATTTTCGGGTTAAAAATTCAACTACTTTGTAGGAAATTCGCTTTCCTGGCTTCAAGTTTTAACATATTGGTTCAAATTTTTTTCCCCTCTTTACTGAAAAATTTTTCCCGATTGAAAATTTAACACTTTCGTGGAAAATTCGTCTTTTTTTTGTTAAATTTAAATTAAATATATTTTTTTGCTTAAAATATCAACTATTACTCTTTTTTAGTGAAAATTCATCTCATTGGTTGAAGGCTTAATTGTTTTGTAAAAAATGGACCCTTTCAATTTGAAATTCAACAACTTGGGTGAAGGTTGAACTTTCTTGTTAAAAATTAATTTGTTGTTGAAGATTCATCATTTTAGTTGAGAATTTAACTTTTGTGGTAGAAATGTCAACTATTTGCTTAAAAATTATCTTTTTTGTTGAGTACTCATGTTTAAGGGATGGAAACTCAACTGTTTTGTTGGAAATTCATCTTTTTGGTTTGAAAATTTAACTATTGTGGTAGAAAATACAACTATTTTTTTGAAAATTATCTTTCTTGTTGAAAATTAATTTTTACGAGTTGAAAATTCAACTTTTTTGTAGAATAATCGCCTTTTTGGCTTGAAATTTCAACAGTTTGATTGAAATTTGTTTTCTCTCTTGAGTGAAAAATCTTTCCTGGTTGAAAATCTAACACTTTCGTGGAAAATTCGTCTTTTTTGGTTAAATTAAGCTTTTTTGATTTAAAATAAAAATATTTTTGGCTTGAAATATCAAATATTACTTGAAAATTGATGTCTTTGGTTGAAAGTTTAATTATTTTGTTGAAAATGTAGCTGTTTTATTAACCAGTTAACTGGTAATGACGCATGCATGCGCATTGGGAATAACTGCCACAAAACAATGGATTTGGATAAAAATTGGTATGCTCTAGTTTTTTTGGTAACTGATGACGAATCCGGGGTCAAAATTGAGAAATTCAAAATGGCGGATCCAATATGGTAAACTAAAATGCAAAAGTCACGTGATTTTAATGAAAGTCAGTACTTTTTTTATATAATATAGATTATAGTAGAATAGTCATCAGCGACTTAAAAAGCTCTTTAGTACTGCCTTTCATTCAATTCACGTGATTTTTGCATTTTTTTCCGCCATATTTGATCCGTCATTTTGAATTTCTCAATTTTGACCCCGGATTCGTCATCAACGACCCAAATAATCCTTAGGAAATGAACTTTCATGATGAATACGGAATTAT
>JAABKJ010001641.1:0-30129 GCA_011634705.1 Andricus grossulariae
CAAGCATTCGTTCGAAAAAATGGACTTGGGTCGTTTTTATGAGACTGATCCAGGCCTCCATTGTGAATGCGGTCGTAGAATACAATGCTGCCGGAGATGGCAAGCATAAAGTCGGAACACAAGAATTTGCAGTATCCATTGCTAGGAGCTACATAAGAAAAGGTCAGATGAAACGGGAAACATATAGAATATCTCATCAAAATCAACTCAAAGTCTGCTCACATTGTCCTATAAGGACCAGAATTTTCTGTAAAGAGTGTGAATCACAATACTGTGATTCATGTTTCAAGAAAAATCACTAAGAGGATTCATATTCCAGTGAGAGGCAAGGGGACTCACTCTAATCAATCACCCAATATGGCGGACATATTAAGTCCGCCATTTTGAATTTCAAAAATTCGATGTCAAATTCATAATCAGAGACCCCGAAAACCACGCGTACAGAGTTGTGCGAAAATCGTAATGTTTCCAAAATTTCATGTCCGCCTTACTGGGTCCGTCATTTTTAATTTCGAAAATTCGGTGTGAAATTCATAATCACCGACCCCGGAAACCCCCGCGTACAGAGTTGTGCGAAAATCCTAGGGTTTCCAAAATTTCATGTCCGCCATATTGGGTCCGCCGTTTCGCGAAGGGTATGGATCCACCATTTTGCGAAGAATATGGCTTTTTGAGATCGGCGAGTCAAGTTTTTTCTTGCAGTTCAACTATTCCGATCTCCGCTGATCATAGTTAGGATCGAGTCCCGATACTTTTTGACTCGAAAAAAATTAGGAAAAAAAATTCCCGATTTTTGGTTACTTTTCTCCGGATTTGGCGCCATATTGAATTTTCCACTGGACCAAACTCCATTCTGACCACGGATTCTTGAAGAGCATACCCAGAGCTACAAGGAAACATAATTTTCGTTTGGAATTTTCTCTTTCTCAGTCATGAAAAGGAGGCTTGAACATAAGTCAAGAAATTGTAGTTATTGGTCGTTAATGGTTAATTTGCAGTCTGATGGGATAAATAATACCAGATTGTCGTCACGCATGAATAATTTATCCTTTGAAATTTTTATAACCGCAAACTCGTAGTTTAGGGGTGTATTCACTTGATCAGTAGTTACATCAGTCTCGTTTAGTTCTGGGTCGTTTCGTGATATCGGAAAGCACGGATGAGTTTTTCTGGCAATTTTTTTCTCCTTAAAATTGTTAGGTCTTGAATTATTGCTTTTAAAAATTAGGCATTTTTTAAATTTAGCAACCGGATATTCCTATAATATATAACCAAATTCAAAGTTTTCAATAGAATTTTCATCATCTGATTCACTATTATTTAATTCATTATTCCTGATTTCAGGGTTAGGCCCACCGCTCTCAATACTGTCTTTATCAGACACAAAATTATCACATGTGGCCTCACCCACGGTGTGAGAAGTGCAGTCCCTGTTATCATCGACAGAGATCGCCCCACGACAGCAGGAACTGTTGGTCCAATCATCACTTAAGGTGTGAGTAGGGCAGTCCCTGCCATCATCGACAGGGATGGCCACACGACCGCAGGAATGAGACACAAAAATACCATACATGAACTCACCGACTGGAATATACGTCATGCAAATCGTCATTATTATTCTAGAAATCCGACCCGAGGAAAGCATTCTTAAGGCGACAATCATTTTCTCTGTCTTCGGATCGGGAATGAAGGAACACAGGTGTTCGACTCAAATAAATCATCACCTTATTTACAGGGATTTAGGGAGATTCCTGTCTGTCGATTTCGTCCTTAAAAGTCGTGTCGTCCTCGAGTCCGCATCGGTCCTGCGTTTCATCAACGCAGGGGTTTCGAGCAAGAACATATGCATTCGTATTGGCAACGCACTTTTTGTAAACGATCTTATAATTATAATCAGCCAATCGATATTTCCAATGTAGCAACTTTGAATTTGGACTTTTAGGGTTATGAAGCCATAGCAGCAGCCTGTGGTCAGTCTCTAATGTAAATTCCCTCCCATGCAGGTGCGGACGGAAAGGTGCTACTGAGAACAAAATTGCGAGTAACTCCCTTTCGATAGTCGAGTAATTTATTTCAGTGTCTAATAATGTTCTAGAGGCATTGGCGACCGGGAGGATTTTTCCATCAAAATCCTGACTTAAAACCCACCAAATACCATAATTTGAAGCGTCGCTTGATACAATTAATGGCTTACTGAAGTCTGGGTATTGAAGTTGAGAAAGAGTGCATAAAATGTCCTTTAATTTATTGAAGGATTCCTGTTTACTATCCGTCCATTTTCTGTTTACGTCTAAGTCAGGTTTTTTCGAAGCGATACATGCTGGTGAATTGAAAGGCGAGTCAGAATCTTCTATAACACCCCCCTTCAATAAATTTTTGGTTTGAGTTGAGATTTTTTTATTCTGTATGTCTGATTGTTTATATTGTCGGTGAAAAATTGAAATGTCGTCCGTCGTACTTATTTTGTGTGAAATAATGTCAGTGGCCCTTAAAACGTCCCCTTGAATGTGGAAACAATGAGAAAATTTGGTTTTGGGATTATTGAGGCTGTCTCTCTCTTCCCCATGCAAGCCTGAGAGATTAAGTGCCTCCATTTGTTTATCAACTCTGACTGAGGATTGCTCATCTCTCTCTTCTGGAGTATTCTCGTGAGCTCGCTCAAGAATATCAAATTCCATTAGCTCTACCGGGGGAATCGTAATTTTAAACTCGCGAAGGGTCGTGTTTAAGGCGAAAACTTTTATATAGCCATTTTCGGGCCTGACTAAACCTTTACCTATACAAATTCCTGCCCCCGTTTTTAAATTTTCTAAGTATTCCTCTTTCATGCCCTTATTCGAAATTGGTAATGCGATCAATTTCCGCGTTCGAGCGGGTAAATTAGTTGTACTCGGGCTCGCGGCATCGTTCAGGGGTATTTCTAGCATTATGTTCTTTTCACTAAAATACAAAGAACTAGAATTTTTGCGCAGGAATTTAGTGACTAATAATCCTCAGGAAGCTATCGGAAAGTTTCCTCGGACCATATAAAAATTCACTGTCCTACCGAGAAAAGATAGCTTTACACTGCCACGAGTTTTCTGTACACCCTGCCCGATACATGTCAAGTAATATGTGGTTGATCGATCACGCTGCAACTTTCGGCAGATACACACTTCTTTTATTAGGTTCAACTCGCAACCTGTGTCTATTAAAAAGTTTGCCATTTTATTATGGAATTTTACGTTTTTTACTTCTATATTCGGACAATTTATTAATTTCGATTTTGAGATTGAGAGCACTGACCATTTGACTGGCTGAGACTTTGACTGCTCCTCGATGTGCACGGACGAGGAGAATTCAGGTTGTTTAAAGGCTTCAAAGCGTTGTTTGAAAAATTTTGCGTGTTCTTTAACTGTTCCAAACTTCTTTCAGCCTCCTAAGTACGTATCCGGTAACAGGCCTTGCTCACATGTCCTGTTTTCATGCAATAAGTGCACCTAGGTCTGTGCCCCAAACCAAAACTGTCAATCTTTCTTCCGAATTCCTCTGCTCTACGTTTAAAAGAAGTCGCGCTTGAGTGACAAGTACCTGAGCAATATTCGCATTTCAGCTTCTGCCTGTCTCGCGAACCAAAACTCGCACGCTTTTGTGTTTGTTACCTTTTTTGTTTGGGTGATTTAATTCGCGATCAGTGCAGTTAAGAGAGATTTTGCCTCCAACTTGAGGGAATTAGCGCACGGCTGTCACCTCCACCCATAGTTTCCTTGTGTATCCACGCCGACACAATGCTTCCCAGCCTAATGTATGTATATCTTTCTTTTTTCTTTATTTATTTTATATTATCATAGAATTTTATTTATTTTTATATTGTTAAAAATTTTATTCATCATATTGAATTTTTTAGTATTTATTTTAATTTTATAATTAATTTATTTTCAAAAAAATTTGATAATTATAATCTAGAATTTATCATCTTATCAAAAGGACCAAAAATAATACAAAGAAGACACTTACTTTGATTTTTTCTTTGTCGGAGCCAGAAGGATTTTTTTTAATTTATGGATGTCTTCAATCAAATCCTTGAAATATTGCATGTGAAATTATGGAAATTTGACTTAAATATTTCATTCTTTTTATTTATTTGATTCATCATAAATTTATTGTATTACGTTATTTTTATTTGTTAATATAACAAAGTAGAAAAGAAGTTATTCCCCGTTATTAAAATTAAATATAACCTATGTTGGTACTCCCTTTGAATGTGACACTATTTTGGTCTGCTTGCTAGGGAGAAAATGGCGCCAAATTTAAACTCGCAGATTTTATATTCAATCAATTCTTCAGGTTCTTTTCACATTTCCATTGAAGAATAAATATATACTGCAGTACTCACAAAAATATTTTACATAAGTAGAATTTTTTATTTGTAGAGTTCTTATAATAATATTGAATAAGCAATTTGAATTTTATGAATTTCAATTTCATGGATATTTATTTTATAACACCTTTAAAATTAGTAATAAATTTTGTAGATAATTTTAATTATTTTGATTAAAGAGATTTTTCCATCTTTTTTTATCGAAAAGAAATACAGGAGTGCCCTGCTTTCTATTATTAACCTGAAAGCTTTCTCATTCATTATTTAGTTTCTTTTAACAAACAAACTCTCTCTAGTTCCCTTTTGAAGTTTTATTTACAGCTTTTTATTTTGCAATTTTAATCCTTCAGACTTGAAGAGAATGAGCCAGTAATTGTAGTTTATCTAAATTAACGACTTTGGCTTTATTCGTTTTGTCATCCGTAATTTGAGCATTGGCCACTGCACTTATTTTTTCTATCACATACTGTCCTTTAGAGAAAGGATCAAATTTCTTCTAATTTTTTATTTATAATTTGAGGGCTACCTTGGTTCCTACACGCAAAGTTCCAAGATTTGAGCAAATCTTGAAGATATTTCTTATACGTAATCCCAGACAGATTTGTGGAAAAACTAGTTGGAATATTGGCCTCCATACTATATACTAGAGAATATGGCGTGAAAACTGTAGCTTCGCGCACCGTAGCATTATACGAGAAATTAGCATAACGGAGCCACTCGTCCCAATTTTGAGCATTTCCAAACTGCCTCAGGTATTCTACAAGGGTCTGATAGCTTCTTTCCAGATAGCTCAAAGATTGTGAATGATAAGCCGCAGATATGATTTTTTCAATATTGAAAATTTTACAGAAGGCTTGTATAACTTTGCTAGTAAAGTTTTCCCCCTGATCAGTGTAAATTACTTAAGGATACTCATATAGTGAAATAATTGTTTTGCCAATTGCATGCTCAATAGTAACAGAATCGGTTTTCGCTAATGGAATGGTTTTCTTAGAAAACTTGCACCAATACAAATTGACGACCATGCAAATATGGACGGAAATGTTTGACATTGGAAACTATTGTCAAAAGCTCCTTTTCGGTAGTTGAGAAATTCAATTCGGGTTCATGGAGAAACCGAGATGCATATGCGATTGACAAATCTTGTCCTATGGGACCTTGACTAAGGACTCCGCCTACCGCATAATTGGAAGCATCTGTTGTAAGTAGAAACGGTCTTGAAATATCAGGATATTGTAAAATAGGCTCTGAACAAATCTTATCACGCAGAACTTCAAAGGACTCCTGCTGAGAAAGACCCCAACTAAAAGGAACCTTATCATTCAAAACAGCAGTTAATGGCTTTGCCAACTTTGCGAAATTAGCTATAAACTTACGATAATATCCCACGAAACCTAGAAAATGTTTTATATATTTCTTTGTATTAGGTGAAGGGAACCTTTTGAAGGCTTATACTTTTTTAGGATTTGGCTTGACACCATCACGTGTAATAATATGTCCTGAATAGGCAATTTCATGTTGAAGGAAATGACGCTCTAATAGGACCCTTAATTCTCGAGTATGTTCAGCTAATGATGAGGCATAAAGGACTATGTCCATACCTGATCCATCATTCGCTGAAACGTGGCGGTATTTATCACAACAATTTTGACTGAATTAGCGATATTTGATACCAAAGCCTCGCCAGCAAATATGTCCGGTCCGCATTGAATTTTCCTAATATAACCCTCGCATAAATTTGTGGCCTTTATGGGCAGTGTTTCTAATCTTTTGGTTCAAGCAGGTAACTTTATATTTGTGTGCGTAATAAATAGAAGACCTTTGTCTCCTAAATGCATGTAATCGTCAACGAAATTCAAAATCGCCCCATGCTGCTTCAAAAAAGAAACGCCTAAGAGTCCATCTTGTCGAATAGGAAAATCTTGGGACACCACCTGAAAAGGGGTGATAATTCCTCTAAGAAATATTTTCACTTCTTCTTCTGTTGGAAGCATGTCTGGGCCCATCCCTACAAAATTTTAATTATTTTCGAATTCACATTTACTTGTGACCTCACGAAATTTGTTTTAATCAAATTCAAACTTGAACCAGTATCAACCAAAGCTTGAATCGCACCGTTATTAAAAGACAAATTTTTAAATTGACAGCAGGAACTGGTTCTTTGGAAGAATGATTATTCAAAATTATTCTTCTGGTGCTACTCTTTGATTTAGGGTCGCAACTTCCCCCTTCTCTTGGCCCTGTTTCTCGTTTAAAACTATAGGAAAGTTACTGAGTCACCGCTTAGCTCGAGATTTTTCGAGTTCGTACCTTTTTCTTAATTTACAATAGTTATACTCATGACCTACTCTCTTGCAATAGGTACATTGTTTGCGCTCTCTATCCTTTACATTTTGTTTCTTCTCTTATATGGATATGAGTCAGAAAATGAGTCATTCGATGATTGCCATTTCTTAATATGAAAAAGTCTGAATAAGGCTACAGTCCATTTTACGTCCGGTCTGACTGGCGCCATAAACTCATTAATGATACTAAATTTAGACCTATGAATCACTGAATAAATAACCGCTTTACTTTAAACGCAATTTATTATGTGCTGCGTAGATGTTCAAGCTAACATAACATAGCTTCAGAATAAAAAGAGAGAGAGAGAGAGAGAAAAAGAGAGAGAGAGAGTACTGCGTTATACATAATTATTCTATGTATCTAACAGTTCCTGATACTTAAAACTTCCTTTCATGTTTTTGTATCTGAAAGTTATCTAATATTGGTACATTCATTTTTGATCATTTTAAAAGGATTTAAATTGAATCTGGAGATTCTTGCCGCGCTCCTCAGAGATCGCTCGTGTGCATTTTAATTCGCAAAAGGGCCACACCGTCACAAGACGCTTGTAGCCACGCTACAAAAAAAAAATTAACCAATAGGATACAACTCTGCCACAGCCAGCCATATTCGATAAATGAGCGAAAAAATTAAGCATATTTGAAATGAAGTACAGTAGAAGTCCGATAAGTATGTCATTTTGTGGCGGTAGAGGCGGAAAATTTCAGGAATTGCGGACTTATCGGATGCCGCCTCTAGTAGCACGATATTAGTTGCGCGCATGCGTAAGAATGATGCGCAAATCATAAGAAGAATAGCACACGTAGTGGGAAACCCCCAATTAGTGTGCGTGCCGTGCGCGTGATGACGCTCTTTGCTCATGGAATTTACTTAATTTCAAATATACTTTTTTTAAATTCTATCAGGATATTCTTTTAATAAAAATTATCACGTTCTATACCTAATTTGTCGGTTTTTCAGAGTACACACAATTATGTAGAATAAATTCCAAAAATTCTACATTTTTAATTATTGAGATATAATGTATAATTGTAAATCTTTCAGCTGTTATTTAAATTAAAAATATTTTATTACTAGTAATATGCGTATTATTGATATAATTTCATACTCTTAAACTCCAATAATTTTGTAACATCAGCACAGGTTTATTTATTGTTTATTGCACTTTAGATTTCAAGAATTATTAACTTCTCGTCTCAATTTAATCATTAAGATTTATATTACATCTGAAGGACAATATTTGTATCAAAGCCTAAAAATAGGCTACATTATTCGAAACTGTAAACTTGTCCAGAATGCTTGCAATATTTACGTAAACGAAATTTTCATGAAATCCTGAAAAACTCTGAGAATTTTTCTGTATGGAAAAAAGTTTAAATGGAAGGGTGCAGGGGTAAAAGTGAAAAATATTAGCGATTCGTTATTTATGTACTACATAAGCGCAGTAAAATTTGTTGAAATTAGATTACTATCTTGAAATCTGTCATATTGCTAGCAGTGTACACTGAACGTTCAAAAGTTGATTAAAGTTCGAGTTTAAAGGAAGAAGTTTTTGTTTCAAGATGACTTTTTTCACATTGAATACTTTCCAAAAAAAAAAACAGTTAAAAAATATGAAAGGATGAAATCCATCTTTTCAATCTTTTTAAAACATTTGATCGAATTCATAATTATCTGCCAATGCTTTAAATTGGGTGTTATCGTAGACACTATATGAATTTGCAATGTAAATATCTATTTTTTCTAAAACGTAAGAGATGACCCAAAGGGTGACATAAGTTTGACATACATTTTTAAACAATTTTTTCTCCTTGAGACTGACTCTTATCAAATGTAAATATGTCATAAGTACGAAGTTGACGCCTGAAATGTCAGAGATAACGACTGTGGTATAGACTATATGAGCCAGTGGAGCAGTATAATATTCCTTAGTTACGTTTTGATTAAAATTCATCATAAATAAATTAATTAGTATCTCCTCTCATTAGAGAAGATGAGGATTATCTGGACTCTGGACTTATCATTAGCCATCTTCCTCAATTTTATTGGTGAATATAATAATAATATTCTAACAAAAATAATTATAATAGAAATAACTGACTTAAAATTGTAGATATATTATATAATATATCTATAATTTTAAGTAATTTATGTGAGGGCTGTGCAAATATACACGTCAAAATTTAGACGTACATAGATATTACCTTTCTAATCGCGCATGTATAACATAACTACTAAACAGAGTTCACACAGTAAAATGTGGTAAATAATAAGTACAATAGACTTTCGATTGTAGCACGGGTTTGGTTACGACCTTGGCTTGGATTGAAATTCATCTAAACTTGAACATCAGAGCCGTGTACAGATAGGCAGGTACAGCTGCGGTGTAATTAAACCGCTGCATTGTAAAACGGGATATATAATATTTCTCTAGGACTTGGTGGGGGGGGGGGGGTTCAATCTAGAATAATGAATCATCAAACAAAAAAATTAGTTCTTTACAATGGACTTCACATTTCATTCAAGTAGCTGAATTTTCAATAAAAAAAAGGTGCATTGTCCAAATAAAATGTAATAATGCATATTTCGGTCAAAAAATTTCTTTATTTTTATTTAAAGGACTTTCAACCAGCCAGTTCAATCTTCAACTTACAAAGATAAATTTTATACCGCAAATCAAATATTTAAACTGTAAAGTATAAAATTAATTAAAAAAAAAATGTGCAACTAAAATGATGGATCCTCAACAAAACGTGACTTTTTAACCACTGAAAAACAAAAATTTTCAACCACAACTGGGAGATTTGAAGTAGGTAACATAACCTGTAGTTTTTCTATGACAAGTGCAAGTGGATAAGAACATTGTAAACAGTTCAAAACTATGCTGACAACTATATTGAATATTACAAACACATTCACAACTCATGATATACCAACACACGATTGTGTGCTTTGAGAAAAATTTAATCATCTGTTTCTTGTTGCAGAATTAGGTTCACAATTCGACTGTTTACCTAATGGCGCTCCTATTCCTGGTGTTCCTCGTTACGAAACTTCTGCTTCTTCCCCTGACAGACGTTCTCCTGAAAGGTCTTCTCCTCCTGCCAGGCCTCATTCTTCTGCCCTGTCTCCTCCACGTGCCGAGCCACCGCTTCGTGAAAGGTCCCGGACTCCTCATGACAGGGATCCTTCTTCTCTCATACTTGGATTTACACCTGAAGAACTTAGCTCCGTAAGACTTATTGCCCACAGGAATCCGACTCGCATATTCGAACTTCGAACATACATTTTTCCTCCTGATAAACCAATTCGATTGAGAACCAGAGAAAATGTTCTTATACCCATGCCAGCTGAAGAGCAAATTGTGTTGTCAACCTCCAATGGAGACATCTTTGCAATAATCGATAAATCTAACGAACAAAGGTTTTTTCGTGCCATATATGTACATGTTACTTCAAGAGGACAACGAGCGAAAATTAATATGAACAGCGGGGCTTTCAGGGATTTGACGCCAACAGAAAAGGCGGAATGTCCAGCAGGTCCCACAAACCCAATAGCAAAGCGTTATACAACATATCGTGTGTAAACTAAGATTATGCACACCTTACATTCGATTCAATAGATCTTTTCATGCTGGCCGCTGGACTGGGAAATGACACTGAATTCATTTTCGACGAAAAATTTTACAAATTTTGAAGCTTGCATTTTTAATTTAATTAATTTTGTAATGCAATTTGACAGACTTGAACAATGCAAAATTAAAATCGATTAAAATGTTTAATTTTCATAGAAAACGTTTCAAGTTGAATAACTGTGAATATAAATTAATTCAATACTCTTTTGAATCGTACAATAGTTGATTATACAATACGAGTCTACATCTGTTCAGTTATAAAAGGCTTCTATTCAATTTAAAATTTTATTCAAATATTATCTCCCTCTAAAATATTCACTGTTTAGCCGTTCCAATTTGAAACATTTTAATTAAAATTAAAAGAAACTTTGTAATATGTAGCTATATTGGACTGATATTCTAAAATGAGCAATTCTAAATTATATCATTTACAAAATTTTGAATTTTTTAGGTGAAAGTTTTGAAGTTTGATGTATAAGTAACAATTAAAAAATTATAATTTAAACGATTTCAAATAAAATTTATATAATATTGAACATATACCAATTTAATAATTTATTTTACAACTTAGAGCAATGAGAATGACCGCGTAGCATGGAGTCCGAATATCATGCAATTTTTTCGGTGTCTGGCTGCATTCTGTATGTCTGTCTGCATGTGTGGTTACCTGAGCTTTGTGCTCTTGCTAACTTTTGAATGATTCATCCAATTAAGTCCGCCTGTTAAAAACTTTTTTAGGGTCCCAAAATGAAAGGCAAGTTCGTTAAACAGATATTTACACCCAACATTAAAAAATTTGAAAAAAAATTTCCAAGAGTTTTAGAAATTAAAAAAAAATTTGTTAGTACACAATGTAAAGCTATCAATTTTGATGAAAATTACAAAAGTTATATGCTTTTCAACATTTTGAAAATTAAAAAAAATGTAAAGAACTATTTCTCTGATAGACTCAGAAGTTTTAATCCGAATTTTTTACTAGATATCAAATATGATTCGAAACTACTCCAATGAAATTTTTCGATTAGACGAAAATTAAAAAAGTTAGAGCATTTCAAAGAATTTTCACAGAGGTTTAGATTTTTTTGTCAGACTTTCTGGTACGCGACAACAAAACTTGCAAATTATCCGTATGGAATTTTGAATTATAAAGAAAATTGAAAAAGTAATACGCATTTCAAAATTTTGAAAATGCTGAAAAAATATTTTTTAAAAACTCTTTTTCTGATACATTAAGAAATTTCAATCAAAATTTCTTACTATTTATTTAGTATATTTCGAAACCATACGGGATATTATTGGAAAGCACTGGAATGATTTTCAATATCTTTTTCAAACTGACTATTGATTTCCGTAGAGTTAACTTAGAACTGAACTTCAAACGAACTGAATCAAAGCTTATAGCTTAATGCATCTGTTGTAGTGAATTGAATACAACTTATATTTTTTTATTACTTTATATTGAAAAACATACCTACTTCTTATATTCCGTGCAATTTTGTCTAAATCGTTTTATTTTTTAAAGGCAACCTTCTGTATAACCTACGTATCGAGCGCGAAGTTCGAGTGTCGCAATGAGAATGCCATTGCCAAAACCGCATGTGCTTGGAGAATTGCTCAGTTTTCCATTTGAGTTACAATATTTATGATATTTTAAAAAATGCAGTCGAAATTCACGCATTAAGCGTACGAAAACGAGCGTGAGAGCATACCCGCGCTGTAGGGTGCTCCAAATTTGCGTGAAGCGCCGCACGCGCAGCGGTCATACTTTGTACCAGAATTCATTGAACTGTTCAATTTGTGAACATTCAGGTATTAAAATATTTCATTTTAACTGCTCGTTTTTCAATAATTTAAACTGCTAATTTATGTATAACAAAATAAATCACAAATTTGATTCGTCATCATTATTTTATTCGAGTTATCCTATGAAATGTATGCGAACAATTTTTTTTAGATAAATAGGGAATTTCCCTTTTTACCTTTTTTCAGAAATATTAGAATTTTTTATTATTTTGATTATTAAAACCATGACCATTGGTCAAAGATGGACATTTAAAGAATTTGGCGTTTTTCTTGGGCCCTCACAAAGTATGCCAAAACACAGCTAATCCCATCATTCTTTCGAAACTTATCCTGCCTACAGACTACTAAAGACTACTACTATTATAGACCACATCAGACACAAATTAATGATAAAATTTGTATAAGTACAACGTTACAAGTTTGACTATGTTAGTTATGGATACATGTTAATGATATTCTGTGCTTAGACGGACCAACATTTCTATCTAGCTTAAATGAAATTAAATTTAAGTCCCGTAGCACTGCGGTTTAACCTATTGGAATATGCCCTTATTTGAAAACCCCAGTAAGACGAAGGCCTATTCAAGAATCCTTCTCACTGCTAAAGTATCATTTACGTCCTTCAGAGAAAGTATGTTCATCGCCGGACGACTCAACTTCACTGGGTAAGGACGTGACAAGATTTTCACTGTACTAAGGTGGGCTTAGAATCATTATATGAATTCAATCACACCCAGTGATAGCCCGCGGCTGCATCCGACTTTATTAGAAGTACTTGAATCTCCCTGGAAGTTTGGACCGAGGCTGGTTTTCGACTTTAGATTTTGAATGCCGACACTCGATGAAGCATAGTCCGTAACTCGATTGTAGCCGAATACACAACCTAGTTGAACATCGATAATAGTCATCCATCCAAGTGCTCTGGAAATGGTTTAACGCCCGCGACTCTTCTCGAGTCGAGATTCAACGCGCAACTAATGCCGTCGGATTCTCAAAATGATATTATTATTGAGAAAGATTAAATCATGCAAAAGAAAATGATATGTATCGGATCTCATTTTTACATAAAAACATTTGACAATTATGACAAAAACATATTTGCTATAAATTAATAAACACTATTTTTCAGTAAGCTTAATCACAGAAGCACAAATTAGAACCACGAGGAAGTATTGATATACTTTTTCAAAACTCTAGATTATATTTCAAGGAGCATCATGGATATAACGGTTGTTTTGTAATTTTGTACGTAGTCGATTTATTTTTGGCGCCGTCCAGTATTACGAAATTTGTTGTGAAACTGGCGGGTTAATTATAGCACCAGGGCTAGTATTACGGACTCCTCCGTAATATTAGACTTGAATAAGCTGGCAAATGGTTAGTCTGACGAAAAATTTCGGAACAATAAATATTTTTCTGGTCTGCCACTATCAAAAAATTCACCAGTTATGTCTTTTTATTGTAAGTTGATCGCGTTTAGTGTTAAAAATTTAGATCTGATTGCTAATAATTAATTCTTATTATGTATTGCAATAAAGAAGCAATAATTATAAATTTAGGAGTAGAGTAGTAGTAAAGTTAAGCTGAGATCTATTGTTTCGTTTCGGGTCGAGTTCGAGCTCTCCTTAAAGCTCGGATGTTTTCGTATAACGAGAATGTCTATGTGACATTATTTCTTATTTCAGTAAAGTATTTCAATTTATGTTTGTCATGAGCACAAGTACCTTCACTGCTAAATAAAATTCAAAATGATATTTTTACAATCAATAAAAATCACCATTGTTCCATATTTTTATTGCATGCTTCACATTTAAATAATCATTTTGGAAACCAAAACTTACCGCAACTGGTTAATTTTTGCTAGTTCTATTGAGAATTATTATCTTTCAATATAAACATATATTAGAAAGAACAACCGAAACACCTAGAATTCACAGGGTATTAGAATCTGAAAAACTTTTCTGGTTCAAAATTCAACTATTTTTTTGAAATTTTGTTGCTGTAAATTAATTTCTTTTTTTAACTGAACATTTAACTATTCGATGTTTGGTTGAACATTTCTTCGAAAAATCAAATTTATCTTGTTAAAAATTCTTTTTTTTTTTTTTGGAAAAAATTAATCTTTTCGATCAAAAATTGATTTCTTTGCTTGAAAATTATATTTTTTGATTTAAATTTAATTGCTTAGGCTGTTAATTGAACTATTATACTTTTTGTCGGAAATTTTTAATTTTTGAAAGACATTTACTTATAGTGTAGACACTCAATATAATTTTCGTCTTTTATGAGTTTCGAAAAATATTTTCCTTATAATGTAATTATTAAAAGAAATTCATTTTCAAAAAAACAAACTAATCAATCAGAAAATGTTCCTGCTGGTTGAAAATTCATTTCTTCGGTTAAGAATCTAACTATTAGGTTGGAAATTTCTTTGAAAATTTAAAATTTGATTGAAAATTCATGTATTTTTGTTCAACATTAATATTTTTGGTTAAAAATTAACTTCTTTGATTGAAAATTAGATTTTTTTAAATCTGTACAACTTAATTTTTTAACCGAAAATTTCACTATTCCTTTTTTTTTCTCGAAAATTTATCTTTTTTGCTAAACATTTAATCTCCTTAGGTGAAAAATTTATCTGTTTGTTTAATTCTTCATTTAGTTTGTTTATAATTTGCTCTTCTTTGGTAGGAAAATCATCTTTTGGGATGAGAATCCAACTATTAGATTTAAAATTAATTTTTTGTTTAGAGATTCATTACTTTAGTCAGGAATTAATTTCTTTACTTAAAAATGTAACTATTTACTCAAAAATTAGTTCTTTTTTAGATGAATTTTTTCGACTGAAGATGTGGCTATTCCAATTTTGTAAGAAAATTTTACTTTTTTAATTGAAATTTCACTTCTTGTCTTTTTTTTTGTGTTGAAAATGTAATTATTTTTGTAGAAAATGCATATTTTTGGGAACTAAGTCCAACTTTTCGGTCGTAAATTAGTATTCTTTGGTACATTTTAACTGTTTTTTAATTAACATTTGAAATATTCTTTGGTGAAAATATCAACTATCACACTTTTTTTAGAGATAATTTTTTGTACTGAAGATTTATCACTCTGGATGACAATTTTACTATTTTGTTGAAAATTCCCCTTTTCTTGGTAGAAAATGTATTACTTTAACTGAATATCAAATTCTTCTGTTACTTGTTCAAAGTTGATCTTTTTCAGTATGTTTTGGTCTTAAAAAATAATTATTTTAATTTAAATAATGGAACCATATAAGAACGATTTAAATCAGGAAGAACATTTTTAATAAGGTTTTTCTTCATTCTAACTAAAAAAGGTTGAAAATAAAATTTTCAACTTTATTGAAACAATAAAAATTCATTTTTGTGAAACGAGTACATATGCTACACCAACTCCACCACCATAACCTATTTACAAGTCATGTTGTTTCAAAATGGAAAAATTATAATTATTAATACACTTGGTCTACTTCATACTTCATTTACGTTAAAAATGATTGCCTCAATTTAGGCGCTTATATAAACGTCATGCGAAATTCGGCGAAACAAGAATTGATGGCTAATTGATTAGCAACCATTAAAAAAAATTGGAAAATTTAATTTTTAAAAAAATTTAGAAACTCTGTCACGCTATCTGAGACTTTTCTATTCTTCCCCTTCTTTGTCACAGATCAAAATAGTTGAATTTTCAAATAAAAAAGATAATTTTCTGCTCAATAAGATGAATTTTCAAGCAAAGAGTTGTGTTTTCAAGCAAAAAGGTTGAATCTTTCAGAAAACAGATGATTTTTAAACCCGAAAGGATGAACTTTCAACCAAGAAGGATGCTTTTTCTTAACTAAAATCGATGATTTTTCGACCAAATAGCTGAATTAAAAACAACTAACTTGCAGCGAGAAAAATGAGAAGTTTTTTGAAAACAAGGAAATACAGAAGAATTCTCTAAAAAATTGTAAAGAGTGAAATATGGGGAAAGAGTGTGAAGTCTGTATTTAGATGCTTTTCTTGTTAAATAAAATCACTAATTTTCATTTTTTCAAGCGTTTCAAATAATTGTTCTAATTGATATTTTCCATCTGTGATTTCAAATTCTACATTACCTCCTCCCTCTCCCTTCATCATTATTTAAATTTCTATAACTTTAAATAATTGTCAGAAAGAATAAATTTTAAATTGTTTTATTCCGTTTATACAAGATTCTAGGCTAAAAATGTCACAAGTTTAATATTCTGGTATTTAAATAATAATCATTATAATATTCTTATCAGTAATTTTTATCCTTGTTTTATATTTATTTTTTTTTTGCATTTTCTTCCATTTGAAGATGATCTTTTTAGTTATAAATTTTATTTCCCGTTTGAAAACTCAACAATTTTGTTGAAAAGTCATACTTTTTGGTTAAAAATACAACTGAAATCTTCTTTAGATGAAAATTTCACTACTTTTTTCTGAATTTGTTTTTCCAACTTAAAACTTAATTCATTTGAGTAGAAATGGCTTCTTTCTTGGATAAAAATGCTACTGGTTTGTTGAAAAATCGTCTTTTTGGGTTGTAAATTGAACTATTTTCGTAGAAAATTTACTTTAGGTTCAAAACTCATGTCTTAGTGTTGAAGTTTTAACTTAAATATTTTTTCAATGGAAATTCAACTATTTTTTGTTTTAAATAAAAATTCATCTAATTCAGCAAAAATTGCATTTTTCTTGGAGGAAAATGCAATTGTTTTGTTGAAAAATCAACAATTTTGTTGAAAAGTCATACTTTTTGGTTTAAAATTTAACTGTTTTGTGGAAAAATCGTCTTTTTACGTTAAAAATTCAACTGTTTTCATAGAAAATTTACTTCTGATTTAAAAATAATATCTAAATGTTGAAAATTCAACTGAAATATTTTTTCGATGGAAATTCATCAATTTTTTAAAATATAAAATTCATCTAATTTGATGGAAATTGCATCTTTCCTGAATTCATTTTTAAATGAAATTGTTTTTTGGTTGTTGAAATATTAACTATTGCGATTTTTTGTTGAGAATTAATCTTGTGGAAAATTCAATTCTTTTGTTGAAAATTTAAGCATTTTTTTTTAAAGTCGTCCTTATCGTAGACATTTTTTTTGGTAAATGAATAAATTTGAAAATTTCAACTTTGTATCTAATATATTCTTTCATTGCATTTATAAATCCTAGCCAACAACAATGTTTTCAATCTTGCAAAAGTCAAGAAATTTCATAACTTTAAATAACTATCAAGAAAAATTCCGGATTTTCTACAAAATTGTTCAATTTTCAACCCAAGTGATGAATTTGCAAATAAAATTATTAACCTTCAACTAGAATAGTTAAATTACAAACCAAAAATATGAATGTTTAACTAATATGATGAATATTGAAATGGAACACTTGAATTTTCAACTAAGACAATAATTCTTCAACTGAAATAGTTGAATTTCCAAACAAAAAAATCATTTTTTACTATAAAATAAAAATTGTCAACCAAAACCTAAATAAAACTTAATAAAAGGTACATTTTCGAACGAAGTGATGAATATTCAAATGAAATTGTAAATATTTAACTGTAATAGTTGAATTTTAAATAGTGAATGCTAAAATTAACCAAAAGTTCAAATCAACTCTCTTAAATTAAACCAGTGACATTGTCACTGGTTGAATCAGTATGTTGAATTATCACTGGTGAGCCAGGGATTTTCTGACATTGAGTGGGTGACCCAGTAAGTGACTTAACTAAAAAAACGTTACTGAATATACCAGTGACACCAAATGATAGATTAAAACAGTGACATACTGATATTCAGTACGGACATGACCTTGATATTTACAGGATATGACAGGCAGCGCCCGCGACGGCCAAATCCTGAAATCCCTGAGGGATAGAAATTTGAAATTTACATAAGATAGCATGCGTGAATTATTTTGAAATATAATAAATGCATGGACGATAGCTTCAAAAACGTATATAACATTTTTCAAAACGAAGCAAAATAATAGAGGAAACTTTCCTGCAAAAGGATTTCGTGAAAAATGTGTCTTTTCATTCCAGCTAAGGCCATTCTAGTTTGGTTGTTGGTTATGAACATAACCTTAAAAATTACCGGTCGAATGTCAAGAAGCGGATTGCTGATGAATATTTTAATTAAAACAGGATTTCAAGCTATAAGTGAATGGAATAAGCAAACTTCAGTACAGTGTCGCTTCTGCCATAAACAAAAAAGCTAAGAAAAAAGTTTTTTCACATAACATATTGAATTGTTAAAAAAAAGCTTCACTTTAAACTCAAGACAACTAATAAAATACTCAATGTCATTTGAATTAGAATAAAATATACTGCACACATATTCTGGATAAATATGCGAATATATATAATATCAATTACCTAGTTAACACAATAATTTGTGCGGATACCTTTTTCGAAAAACAAGAATATTGAAGTACTCTATGTGATATTCGTAATTCGATAGGTCTACTGTCATAGATAGATAAATTCAAAACTCAACTGCGATCAAACCGCTTAATAAATTGGAGCAAATGTTTTTTCCCCTAGATCGAGATTTTTTCGGTTTTCCCACAGACACTCTCGTTGTCTGACAGTTAAACTATTATTTTTAGTATAAGTTTATTTATTTTTAATTGCATGTAAACAAGTGGAATTCATCACTCAGGAATTGCCACTTTTGGACAACAGATGGCGCCAGGCTGTTTCGGCGTGTAGGAATCGAATACTCGATTAATAAATATAATAAGCAGCCTACGCCCGCTGTATAATGAGTAGTGAGAGACGTTAGTCAAAATTCATTATAACAAATAACTTTATTAATCAAATGCAGTACATTCCTCATACTGCTAGAACGTGTCTCTTGGCGGTGATGGCGAGTGACTGGACCGAAGTAGTTTTTCTAGAGAGGAAACTCTCGCATCGCTTACGATGCCTACTCGACCACGGGTCGCATTATATAGGTTGGAAACTCGCTCGCTGATTCTACCTTGCTAAGTGAAGTAGCTTATCTCCAATTACTATTATAAATCTAAAGTAAACGCAATTTTTTTTACCCTGCACATTTATCTCGATGCCTTGGGAATTGAAATCGTTTAATTCGGATATAAGCCCTCGATAAATAACACCCTTCTCTATATTTTTAGCATCATCAGCATGATATAACTGAGCCAAAAATATATTTTCGAATCTGGAACGAAATTTGGGTGGAATGCAGGCATTTACAATGTAGATGCCGTTCAAATGATAAATTCCTGCATAAGACCCAAGAGGATTTCCTGTTTCATAGCCATCTTCGTAAGAAAGATTGGCAAAGAGCTGCAAGAAGTCGTTTTGAATTATAACGAGGTGGTCAACTCATTTTTTCGGACTTTGGCCAATCTCAAGCGTGAAAACGATTTAACATTTGCACGAAAAGAAGAAACTGAAAAAAGGGTTAAAATCGCGAGTAAAGGTAAATTTTGGATATGTTGTCGAACATGACATCATCAATAAAAAGTTATAATGCCAAAAAGTAAGAAAATTGACTGTTTAGCGTCACGCTGATGTGCCGTGCCCGTAACTCTGATTATGCATCAATTGTAACCGATCTGTTCGAGATAAAGTAGCTGTAGTCGAGCATAATCCCCATGCCTTAAGATTGAACGTGTTAACTTGTGCGCATCAGTTAGATGATAGAGGCTTATTCCTGTTGCTTTTAATTGCTGGTTTTCGGTTTATTTATAGGCCCCACATTATAGGAGGGTAACATTTACGGATGTTTTTGGACGAACTACGCAACGCTGCGCTTAATCTGAATGAATATGATGATGAGAACTTCATCAGATATCAAATTTGAGAGTATGGCTCTTGTCACAATGGAGCAATTCCAAAAGTTGTTCACTGACTGCGACCCAGTACCTCGTCGCGAAGGCCACAGGTATGTCACTGAAACAGATAAGTTGATGTTCCTATCCAAATTGCGTCAAGGACTTTCTGACGAATTCTTGAAGGTCATATTCCAGTACTCGAGTAGAAGAGCTACAAGTCTAGCAGATGCTACTATCAGACAATCTTTCTTGCAAAGATTTGTACCTGAAAATCTAGGATCTGGTTCGATTACGAGAGAGGATTACACTACAAGACATATAACAGAGTTTGCTAACGAATTGTACAATCCACAAACTCATGTACCCAGAATAATCGTTTACGTCGACGGCACCTACAGTTACATTGATAAGAGTAGCAGCTACCAGAGTTTGCGACAATCGTATTGTCGTCACAAGTTTCGTCATTCAGTCAAGACTGCTTTACTTGTATCACTAAATGTTTACGTACTGGACATCCATGGGACATACTACTCAGACTCACGAAACGACGCTGCCGCTGGACGAAAACTTGGTCATTTTTTGAACCTGAGGCATAAAAACATTTTACCAGGGGTGATAAACTACAAAATGACAGAGGGACATAATCCTAATCCAAATGCGTCAATTTGACACCTAAGAGTCCTACGGTTTCTATGGTGGTTCTCCTAATGGGCATTTACCACGACCTTTGACGCGACGATCACAAAAAACTGTTCATTTTTTGACTAGGTGGCATCAAGTTTTCATATCAGGATTCTTATACAACAAAAGGTAATTAAGGGCGTCTTTTAACTCTCTAGCAACGAAAATTTGATCATTTTTTGATCCTGGGTCTTAAAAATTTTTAACTGAGGGTCATAAACTACAAAATGGCAAAAGAACAGAATCTTAGGCATGGTCAATCAATATGGCACCGAAGAGTCCCGCAGTTTCTCAGGTGATTCTCGTAAAGGTCATTCAAAACGACCTTTGACGTAATACGGACGAAACCCTGTCCGCTTCTTGACCCTGGGACATCCAGTATTTTTAGTGGAGGTCTCATACGAGGAAAAATAATTGAAGGTGAATTTTGACTTTGAAAAGACGAAAACTTGTTCATTGTTTGACCCTGAGTCACAAACACTTCTCACAGGTGTCATAAACTACAAAGCTGCAAAAGTTCATTGTTCTGGACATGACACATCAGCGTGGCGTTAAACAGTTCCGCAGTTTCTGCATCGATTCTATTTATTTTTTAAGTACACTAAAAAAAGCACGAAAAATGTTGGCTTTCGCACGCAGTTTTTAAATTAACATATGAAATTAATAATTATACAAAATATGAATATATCATAGCATCTGTCCTTTTCATTAAAAGTTGCAATAACAAGATTTCGCATACAATTCTAAAGTAAGATATAGTAATTTTCAAGAAAAAAGTGAAAGTTAACTTTTTTATTACAAATTCAACAATTAGTTCGAAATATTTGATTATTTCTGGCTTGCCATTTTGTGGTTGTTACAAATGCAACTTTCATCTACACTAGATGCATATTTGTTTGGTTGAAAAGCGGCTTTATTGCATTCAGAAACGTTAATTCTAAGATAAAAAGATTTTTTTTCAATAATTTTCTTCATTTAATAAAGTACTTTGTAACAAAAATACTGCTAAAAAAATTGAACAAATATTTCTTGACTTTTTGAAGTCTACGAGCCATATCATTAATATTTTTCAAGAAAAGGCCTTATCTAACTGATGACCTCGGACGAATTTTAATTACGTGAAATCCCTGCCTGATAAGTATTTGTCAAGGAGATATTTTAATCCATCTACTCTTTATACATCGTTGTTTCACTGAGTTGCTCAATTTAGAGTAATATAAATACATAACTATACTTCAAACTTTATTTAATAAATTTGGTGGTACACATTAAAGTTTTCCACGTCACCAAGCCCTGAAATTATGCATATACGCGTGTTATGAGAGGGAAAGGGAAGAACATAAATATCTTAGAACAGTATATATAAACATGAAACATCAGAATATTCACTAGTTACATTGTTCTCAAACTTCTGCGTTAATAAGTTTTCTCTACATTTTTGCAAAAATGAGGATTCTTTGTTCTCTGGTCTTAACGTTAGTCGTTATTCTTAATTCTATTGGTAAGTGAAAAGAATGTATTATCAGATATTTATATTAAGTACGTTGAAAATCTATTACACAATTATAAATATAAATACTATGTAAACTCTTTCAGAATAAACAATTATTATTATTGATATTATGTATTTGCTACTTACGTATGTGTCATCATTAGATGGACTTTAGGATTTACTTATCTTATTCCGTTTTTTATATATTTATTTCGACAATCAGAACTTTATACCTCAAAAACTTTAATTTTAATGGCTCTTTGCTGAATTTTCGAGTTTTGACGGGGAAATATAAAATTTGTTTTTCAAAACTTGAACATTTGGAAGTTTTATACATTTTTGAGAAAAATAGCTATCAGGAAAAAAAATTACAGAATCCGCGATTTGCAGGGTATTCAAACCATTTTTTAAAACAATCACGTTTTAAAATCCGGTAATCTTTTTCCTCAAAAGAACGATTTCAAATTTTTATTCTCATTTTGAAGTAAGTTAACAGAGATTAAGTGTGTGAATAATTTTTTTAATTCAGTTTAATGTAATCAAGTTTAAATACGTTATGTTGGTAGAATTGACGTAAACTATCTTTTTTGCCTCTTCACAGAAATATCATCAGGTACGCCGCCCAAAACAAGGGACTTTTTGGCTAATTTTGGGACGAGTAACGAAAATCCGAATCGTCAAGGTATGTAGTTCTAGTACAAATAAAAATTTATAACCGATATGTCAATAAATTAAATAGATTCTGTATTAACATTTTTAAACTATTATTAATATTTTAAACTAAAATTGATATAAACAGATACACTTATAGTGCAGGTTTAAACGAAAGAAAATTTTACTCTTCTGCAGAGTTATTACTTTTTATCGAAATATTAATAATAATATCCTAACATAATAAATTGCCATTTAACATCATAGTTATCAGTGGTTTGTAAAAATTCTTACAAAAGAATTCACGTAGTTGAAAGTTCCTTCACTTATAAGTTTCTTGTTCTCGGTGAAATCACTCATTCTTATCTTCGTAATTATATTTCTCCGAGAAAAGGAACCTTATAGATAAAACAATACCAAAATGAATAAATAAATTTGTCTGTAAACTTTTATAATAATACATGAAAACAATATATTAGGGTAGGTCGAGAAAACAAAAAATCGGAATTTCAATTTGGGACCCACGGGAAAATATGTATTTTCATATGACAATTTCCTGAAAGGAAAAGTTTAAAATCGAAACGTGTTAAGGCCTGCACCAAGCGAAAGATGAATAAAAAAATAGGATGTTCTCATTTTTCTCTGAAAGTATTGATTTGATTGAAAAATGTTTTGAAAAGGTTTCTAGGTCTAGGCGAAATACATATTTTTTACTGTTAGAGAACTTACTCCTCGTTGCAGCGCTCGGCACTCCCAAGCTCTTCGTCCCTCTCTGAAGTTCTCTTCTCTCGAGGACATACAAGTGCTTGTTGTCGCTTCCTCAGCATCCTGGCGTTAACGCTTATTCAGAGGATCTGCATCCAGATTGACTCGTCTCTTGTTGCTGGTCCTTGGCTGTGGACGATTCGAGCTGATATGGTTTCCAGCTTTGTTACAGTTGTAACAAACTGTTTCGCCTAGGGTGGGACAATTTCGGCTGATGTGAACATTTTGGCCACAGAAATAGCATTTTGTGCTGTCGCTTCTTGCAGATTTTATGTTGACTCTGCTCCAGTGCCCACGATCAGAGCCTCGTCCTCTTCCTCTAGCTGCTATCACCGCCTTTGGTACAGCGTGCGTTGGTCTCAGTGCTTCCTCCTTTAAAATAAACTTTTTCAATTGATCATAAGTCATTTCTTGTCCAGTAGATTCCTCCACCAGGCAGTCAGCTACTGAAACATTCGGAACCGCACCTTCAAACGCTCGAACGAATAAGTCTTTCTTATCTTTTTGCGGCAGTTCACCTGTTTTGGGTTTTGCTTGATAAATTTTTATCTTTTCCTCAAACAAGTTCCAAAATTCTGAAGCTTTTTGCTTATCAGGATTATAACGTAAACTATCCAAATCATTCCGTGCTGTCAGTCGCGTAATTCGACTCTCCAGTCCCTTAAGTTCTTCCAGTTTATCAAAAATTGCAACCGGTTTTTTTAAATCAAGTATCTTTGAATAATATATTGAATCGATCAGCTTCATTAAAATATCTCTCACTCTATGCTTGCCGTCGGTTAGTTTGCTTTCTTTGACGTCTATATGTGACTCTGCTTTCAGTACGTGTTCTAATTTTTTCGTTTTTAATTCTGACATTAAATAGTCTTCGAACACTTCGAATTTTAAGTTCATCGTTAGCTTGTAATGTCTTACAGTACTACTCTCTTCATTGGTTACCTCAATTTGAATTTTCTCTGCTAATCCCGAGATCGGATTCGGCAGATTGCTTGTCGCACTAACTTTCTGCGTTAGAATAGACTTCACTTTCTGATCTATGTACTCCGTTAAATAAAAATTGCCGTCACATTTCGTTTCTTCAGTCGGTAGGAACTTTCCTTTACTGACCTGATTTTGAAATGATGGGATAGCATTAAACAGACTTTGATCAATTTCATTAGTTTGATCTTATTATGTCTTTTCAGACTTCTTCCCAGTGGGATTACCCCAATCCTCTTCTTTATTATCAATTTCTCCTTCTTCCAACTGTCTTGGCGCATTTTCTCGGAGAAAGTACTTATGAACCCATCTCGATTTTTTTCTCCACAAACAGAAGCAGCAGCTTCTGTTACTGCTTTGACGCACTGTCCCATGCTATACTTTGAGTGTGGCATGGGAAGCGAAGAGCTTCATTCACAAGGAGATGCCTTAGATCATTAACGAAAGATCTACGATCATCATCAGAAATATGAGCAAGAACTGGTGGGGCTGTGAATGTGTTGAAGTTTTGTTTTTCCCAATCTACCGTGTAATATTCTGTTGCGTTGAAGTTTAATTTTGGCATTTGAAAAGTTTGATACGGAACTTTACTGATCTTTTCTTTTCGAAGTCTTCCTCCTTCTCTAAACACTTTTTTTAATTTTCTCACTATACACGAAAAAAAATGGATGTTTAAATGAAGATGTTTAAAGCATAAGATTGTACCGCCTAACATGCAGATATTCATGCCGAACATTTACTATTTTTTTGAGTTGTTAGGCGTAAAAATACTTTTATGTTAAACTGAAACACATTCAGATGTTAAATTTGTCTGAGCGCATGCGCATCGCGCATTGGAATGTCACGACTATATATTTCACGCCCCTATTTTCGATATTACAATTATGGAATATTAAAATTTTGGAACATCTCCAAAGGATCATAATTAGCTATCCTTAATTAAAATCGGATAACGACTTTTGTGTGTCTACACAACGGAACAAGGTTCTCAAATTTGAGGTCATATTGACTCGAGCATATTTGACAAAATGTTTGTAAATTAAAAATAAAATTTGAGTTTAAATAACCGAAAGTAGATAGAATTTTGAATGCTGATTACAAAATATTTTTTCTCGGCTTACTTACTCCGTTTTTATTTTGAACATTTTGAATTAAAAATATTAAACATAACCTCAACTTGACTAAATGTATCGTCTGATTGATATTTCATACCCTTTATCTGTTTTTCGTTTATGTATGAACATTCAAGTTTAATTCTACATCAAAAAAGAGTTTATCATTTAAATCCTTGAATGATCAATAATAAGTAAACTCAATTATTTACAGCCGTTATTTGACATAATCATCATGTAATATTTTGAATATTTCAGTTGGAAATTTTGAATCTTACAGAGTAACATCTAACTGTTTAATATCAACAGATACTACCTTTGAACATCTGGATTGCTATCCTATAGTTAAACATAAAATATGTTAAACTAAACATCTACGCGGAGAAAAATAGATAGTCAAAATTGAAGTGTCAAAATTTAGATGGTCAGTTTGATCTTCTAGATAGTACCAAGCGACATCCACAATTTTTTCTTCGTAGTCAGATAGACCATAATTTTATGGTCTGTTTGAACATCCGCGGGTGATTTAGACTTTCTATCAGTGTAGTCGAATCGACACTCCGGAATGTAAAACAGAAGTGGCTACGTCACGACCTCTACCGAACACCGAGCGAACACATTCGACGCCCGAAACGCATTTTTGAGCGACTGATGTTAGGTGTCACGTGTGCCCTGTTACAAACATTTTTAATGAATTTAAACTACTTTTTGATACTTCAAACATGTGTCGAAAGTGGACAAAATGTTGAGAACATGTTGGGCTTCACTTATTAATCAGTGCTTATTCTCAACAATTTCGACTAAAAACGTGCTTAAATTTTGAATTCGTTAATGAAGGAACAAGACTTGCAAGATTTGTGACACGCATTTATATCGTTTTCTAAATTTTCCAGTGTTACAAATGTTTTAATTCAGTACAGTGACGCCGTTTCCTTAATCTCCAGTGCTCAAACTAATCGGTTGTCAAAGTTTTTATGCATAGGCAGTCATGTTTGAGGCATCCTGTATTCAAAAATAATAAAGATGCTTTAAGAATTGATGGATTTTATATGAATTTTCATCTTTTCCAGGTTTCATTTATTAATTTAAATTTCCGTCTCTCTTACTCTTATGAATATATATGCAGGCAAGAGAAGGGCAACACATAATAAATTTGACCCTCTGATATGATTAAGTTAATACTCCGAAAAAATGAAGGTACAATTCATGAGATAATCAGATTTAACCTCCATGATGGTCAACTTTACACTCTGGTATAGTCAAGCTAACCGTCAGATTTTGACACTCTGCAGATGGTACACTACACCGTGTAGAGGGCTGTCCCATAGTTAAAACTCAAGTATAGACAGTGTGACACTCTAGATGTTCCGGCTGACTAGTCATTTTGCTCCATGTAGATGTTACGTTTAAACATTTATTTTGCTCCGTATAGTAGTTTTCTAGCGAACTTAAGCCCAATTAATTCGCGGTGACGTCAACAATAGAGAAAACACCTAGTTAGATTCTCCTCAACTAGCATGTAAGTCGCAAGTTCCGGTGCGGGTATTGTGGGAAAAATTTAGTCAACACTTTAAAAATGGTTCATTTTTCAGGGATTGAAATTTTCTCGAAATTATTGAAATTTTAAAGAGTTTGAGTATGAAATTTTTTTAATATAACAATTTTTGGTAGCTAAAATTTTTTCAGTTCCGAAAGAAGTTTGAATTTGTTAAATTTTCAACGTTCCTTTGTAGAAAAATTGTTGTTTCAAATATTTTCCATTTATAAATACTCCATTTGAAATTAAATTGTTCAATTTTCAACGCTTTATTAGAAATGATACACGTTCAACTCATTTCTAATAAAATGGTGTTATTTTTAAGTTATTGCGTGAAATTTTTCAATTTTCACAGCTTCTGATAAAAAAAGTTTCAATTCCAAAAGATTTCAAGTTCAAACTTTTTAATTTTAAACGATTCTTTTGTCACTTTGAAAGAAATTATCCGTATGAACTACGCTTTGGTACAAAAAATGAATGCATTTAATACTGAATAAATGTCACCATGATATGAAAATTTCCTTTTTGGATATAATTTAATTAAGTGCCTAGTGCGAGACACATGATGGGAGTGTATTCGTTAAAGCTGGAAGCGCTTTAACCAGTGCTCCCTATTTGGCTCCCCAATTTCACTGCGCATGCGTTGCTTTGGCATTCTCATTGGCTGTAAATCGCGCGTTTTTTTGAAACTATTAAATGTGTGAATCAATTCTTCATAATAAATTATCATTGTGGAAATAATAACAATTAATTTTCAGATCTCAACATAGTCTTTTAGATTGCGCAGTGCGGTCGGAGAGCCAAATTGGGAGCAATGGCTTTAACAAAGGTAAATTACACAATCACTAAATTACAGATTTCAGTGGTTTTCCCTTTACCTTTACAAAGTCTATGCAAAAACACAGAAAAAAGTAAAAAGACCGAGGTAAATATATTATCGAGCGCAATGCAGATATTTTTTTCCCCACTTTCATAATTGTGGAACGTCTGCCAGGTCTTGCGCTTCGTAATCGACCGGGACTATTTACTTAGTTGAGGGAAAATAAATTACAAATTTTAGTCTATTATTATATTAGTAATTATTATTTTATTACTTTCTTTGCAAAAATGGATATTAGTAATAACTGATGGCTACCACCATTGATATTAGTCGAGAATTGAGGATAACTGGAAAGGTCCAAACTCAGTCTCTATTTCTACAAAAAAAATATTTTTACTTAAAAAAAAGAGCTGAATTCAATTGAAGACGATACATCATCAAGCAAATCGTTAAATTTTCAAATAGGTAAAAATCAACTTTAAACCAAATAGTTGAATTTTCAAAATAAAAAAATAAAAATGTAACCAAAAATGTAACAACTGAATCTTACTCCCAAGCTCCTTTGACTTGGAATTCTATGACAAGTTGAACGTAGGAATCTACGTGGAAATACTGGTAGGAATCCACGTGGAGTCCTACATGGTTTCTTACGGGGAAGTATACGAGAATTTTATCTTCTGGGTAACATAACCTCAAGTTTCTTTTATGATAAACACAATCGAATAACAATAGTGTAAGCAGTTGAAAACCATGTTGACAACTGCATTGACAATCACAGAAAGGTTCACAGCTCATTATATACGTACCAACATACGATTGCGTACCTTAAGAAAAATTGAATACTCTGTTTCTTGTTGCAGAATTAAGTTCACAATTCGAGTCTTCGCCTCATGGCGAACCTGTTCGTGAAGTTCATCCTTGCGGAACTTCTGCTTGTTCTTCTGATAGATATTATCCTGAAAGGTCTCCTTTTCCTGCCAGGCCTTATTCTTCTGCCCGATCTGTTCTACCTGCCGAGCCACCTTTCCGCGACAGGTCTAGGTCTCCTCCTCCCAGGGATTCTTCTTCCCTCATACTTGGATTTCCACCTGAAGAACTTAGCTCCGTAAGACTTACTACCTATTACAATCCGACCGAGATATTTGAACTTCGAAGATACACTTTTCCGCTGGATAAACCAATTCGATTGAGAATCAGAAATAATATCCTAATCGCCATCCCAACAGGAGAACAAGTTGTCTTATCAACGTCAAATGGTGACGTCTATGCCATATTGGAAAAAGTATCAAGCACACGCTCAGTTTTTCGTGGAATATATCTGCTCAATAGATGGAGGGGAACACGGGTGAAAATTAATATCAACAGTGGCAATGTTGAAGAATTGACCCATCAAGAAATCGCGAACTGCCCAGTAGGCACCCAAAACCCAATCGCAACGCGTTTTAGAATATTTCGTGTTTGAGCAATAATTCTTCACACCATAAATTCGAGTTATAAAACCTGTGCAGGGTATATAATGCAAACTGAAAATAAGTTCGATTTCAACATTTTTTCAATGATAAGAATAATCAATGGACTGTTCAAACTGTAAACGTGTAGATTCGAAATTTTTTAATTTCAAAGTTTCTGTTTTCATTACCTTAACGGAAAAAATTGAGCTTTGAGAATTCGAATTCATTAATTTCAATTAACATGAACACATTTTACCGACAAGGAATTTTTTTCCTGGATTGAAACGGCTTTTACGTCAACGGATTCTCATTGCTTGTCTCACGCTTCGCGTACGATTAAGATGTATCTACAATGCTACATTTTCTATATGATATTGAACTCTATTATATTAAATGAATGTGTTATTAGTTGTGTACGGCGGACAGAGGCAGCTCATTTCTTCGCCCTAAAGTTATACTACGCGTTGTCCCTGATCTGTCAAACACCACAAAAATTCCGGTTTGAGCTTGGATTTGTTAAAGATTTTAGTTTCTAGATTTTCCATGCAGATGTTGGCTATTACAGGTGAGATTGGAAATCCAATTGCTGCTCCTGAAGTTTGTTCATAGAATTGGTTATTGAAAGAGAAGTAAGTATTATTGAGACAGTGTTCTATCAA
>JAABKJ010001642.1:0-30125 GCA_011634705.1 Andricus grossulariae
CATCCTATCAAAAAATAATACATAACAAATTTGTAGCTCTCTTTTGTGTAAACAACTTTCCTCTATTTATTTTTTCGTAGCTTGTGTCGTTTGTCCAAAAAAAGTAACATTTTTCTTTTCTACACTTTTTTTCATATCGTGCGTTGTTTGGCTTACAATGTTCATTTTCGTTATTTTTTTTTTGAAAATTTTGCAAATGCTATGACTCTGATAATTTTCTTTTTATTGAAAACAGTCGTAAGGATAAATTGTTCGACTTTACAAGTACTACGAATAGCCGTATACAGATTTTTTAAATCTTAAAAAAAATTGTTTCAAAGCTTTTGAAAATGCTCTAACTTTTTGAATTTTGATCCAAAATAGCTAATTAACAAACTTGACCTTTATTTTTGTCCCTTTAAACGTGTGCCAAAGCACAATCCAATTCGAGTAATCTTTCAAAAGCTATCCAGTATACAGACGAAGACAACCATGACGACGAACACAGACAGACACCGACGTAAAAACTATTTTTTCTGACACAGGGGGCCTCAAAACTTCGACATTTGAGGGAATTCGCGAATATCATTTTTCACACAAAACCAATACTTTCTCAGTGAGGTGAGAATGTAAAAACATTTGTATTCAACCAATAAAATACATGAATCCTTAACTACAAGAGATTAATTTTTCACCAAACAGTTGCATTTTTAACCCAAAAAATTGATATTCTACAAAAATAGAATTCCTTCCAAATATATAAATGTTCAAGCATATAGTTAAATTTGCTACCAATTTCTTGAATTTTCTACATTAACATTGATTTTTCTACAAAAAATGTAATTTTTAACCGAACCAGAATAATTTTTAACCAGATACTCGTAGTTGCATTTTTAAGCAAAAAAGGTGACATTTCTACAGGAGTTTAACCGAAAAAGACGAAGCAGACAAAAATTCAAAACAGTTTAATTTTCAACCATGAAGTATGTCAAAATAATTTAATTTTGAACCAAATAACAAAATTTGCAACAAAAAAAGATGCATTTTTAACAAAAAATTCAATAGTAAACTTTTCAACCGAAAATAATAAAATTTCAACCAAAATTAGTTCGATTTTCTTATTGGGTTCTATTAATTCAGTTCGCATTTAAGTCGAAAAACGAGAAAAAGAGGGGAGTAGCGAATAGACTTAAGCCTGCGATAAGTAAATAGGAATTTTGATAATTTATGGACCAAAGGATAACATTTTCAATAAACATTGAGGTTTGTTTTTGATACTTTTAAAATATTCAGTTAGTGAACTGAAAATTTGGCTTAAAAAATTGAGCTAATTTTCCGTTGCACACTTTTTTATTTCGGACTATACACTTTTAAATTTCTTACTACACATAACACGGCTAGCCTCGATTAAGATCAACATAAAAGTGTTTGCATATCCAGTTTCTCTTTTGTTCGTGTTGCGGGGATTCCCCTTGGTTATTTTAAGCAAAGAAAGAAAAAAAATCATACTACGCGTTTTTGAGAAAAACGATTTTTCGTTTTTAACGATTAAAAATCTCATTTTTCTCAAAGACGACGCAAAATATGAATAGCAGCTCATAGTTCAAAATTGATCCCCTCTCTGAAATCTATAAAAATATACTCTTACTAGATTTTTATTTGCTGTATTTTAACTAATTTTTCCAAAAAACAGAAAAAATCAATAAAAATCGACTAAAGTAGCATTTATTTTAACGAACTTAGCATTTTATTTTAAAAGCGTTTGTTTTTAGTTCCGTAACAATTTGAAGAAAATTTTACAGCAGATTAATAAGGTTCCTGACCTTGAGAGTAAAGAAAAATTGGTTTCCACCATTTATTATCTTGTAATATCGCGAATTAATGGTAAGTATTTTTCGAATGCCTTGACCGAATTCATGAATGTGAAGAGTGAGTTATTTCATGTTAGTTGTATATTTATTGTTTAAACAATTTATAATTGTTTAAATTTAACTTTTCTCAGGAAAAAGGTAGAGAAACGTTTTTTTTTTGCTATTTTTTTCAATAAGTTCCATTACTTTCTCCTGATTCCTAGATTTTCTAACCTACTGCTAATTATTGAAACAATTTTTATTTGTTAAAAAAAATTATTATCTATCGAAGCTTCTATGTTTTTGCTCGCTTTTTGCGTATTTTTTGTCTCGCGATTGTTTCTGTCTTCCCACGTACTTGAAGCAACATGAAGTTGTTCCCATTGCATGAAAATGCTTTCTCGTGAATTTTCAAGTTATACATTTTGCACACTAGGTCAAATTGATCGAGTTTTGAAAATCGTGATGCACAATTTAAAATTTAATTATTGTTAACGGTTAGTTTCAAGATCCTAATTTAAGAATTCTTCAATTTTGAAACGTAGTAGTAGATTTTGTCCAAAATGTGAACTTTTCTGCATAATGTTCAACACTAATATATCAAATGTATATTATATTTATTTCTGTACCTCGGGCTGGTACTGTTTATTCAGATATTGCAAAATAATGTACACATTTTATTTTTCATGATTACTTTAATTTTTTTTTAATTATTTTAATTTTCTCCTTATTTGCACTAATTTTTATTATCATCTACCCTGAAAAATCTATCATTTCAATAAATTTATAGTATTACCATTCATAATATGCATTGGTATTGAAACATACGTATTGTGATTGTCTCGTTTTTATAATTAAAAAAAAAAGTGCGCATCCTATAAAAAAAACAATTTTTTTATTAAACATTTTATTGCAACTTGTGTCGTTTGTCCTAATTAATTTGTTTATTTTCCATGTTATTTTTTACGATTTGAACCAAAAATATGCATCCGAGCGTAAAGTGGTTCTAAGAAAATGTGTAGAAATAATTTAGACGAAAAATTTTGTTGAATAAAAAGTTGTTGTAACTTGCATCGTTTTTCCAAAAAGTTATTTGTTTTATTTCTGAAAATGATAAATAATGAATTTGTAGCTCTTTTTTGGATGAACAACTTTTGTCTATTCATTTTTTTCATAGCTTGGGTGGGATTTCGATGTCTTAAGTCGAACGGACCTCTCTTTCTACCATATGAGATAGACAACGAGGCGCGATCGAAAACGAAACGATGGTTTGGAAAGCTCTCTTTCTATCTTATATGGTAGACAGAGAGGGTCTGATCGTTTCAAACGATAAGTATGACTTGTCGTTGGAACACTATCGGACCCTCTCTGTCTACCATATACGACAGAAAGAGAGTTTTCGAAACGATCGTTTCAACTTCGATCGCCCCTCGTTGTCTATCGCACATGGTAGAAAGAGAGGTCTGTTCGACCTGAGGCATCGGAGTCCCACCCCTTGTGTCGTTTGTACAAAAAATTTATTTTTTTATTTATAATTTTATTTTTTACGATTAAAACCAAAACTAAGCGTTCCATCAAAAAATTATTAATAACAAATTTATAGATGCTTTTTGGGTGTACAATTTTTGTCAACTATTTTTTTTTTCGTACCTTGCGACGTCTTTCCAAAAAGTTAATTGTTTTATTTCTAATGTTATTTTTCACGATTAAAACAAAAAACACACTAATTCTACAACTTTTGTTCAATTTCTTTTGTATCTTGTGCCATTTGTCCAAAAATTTAATTAAAAAATTATTAAATCAATTTTAAAGCACCATATCAGACGCTATAAAACTTTGCGGGATTGAATCTTATAAGCAAAGTGATTTTGATAAAAAATTGCTGGGTATGGGGAGTTAAATGGTATATTATAATCCCGCTAAGTTTTACAATGTCTAATATCCCTTTATGGATTTAATTTAAAAGTGTCTTCAGGGTACTTTATAAAAAAACTTCTTTACATGTTTAATTATGATCATTGGTCAACCTTTAATTTCACAAATTCATGTGGTAGTACTTGCAAATTTTTTGCATCGCAGATGTTTTTGGTGCGATTCTGTTTTGTTTGTTTGTGAAATATTTCTTTCCATATGCAATTAAAGCGTGAGACGAGATCATACGAAAAGTAAGGATGGAGGAAAAAAGTAAGGATGTTCTCACGGTGCAGGCGAGAACAAACAAGTGAGGTTTAACGCGCTGGACGCAATGGTGGGAGTGTACTACTCAGATATGTGGATGCGAGTTGGGAATCGCCCGTAATCTACATTAGTCTATTGGAAAGACCTGCTCTAGTTTCTCCCAACCGGTCTTGAAATTGTGGTAAACAGACTCCATTGCCTGTTAAATAAAAAAAAAACCTAAGACCGTTTGTTTTGCATCACAAAACTCATGTTCATGGAAGAAGACTGCATGAATTCACGATAATGAAAATCAGTTTTTACAATTAACGCAGCTAGAACATTTAAATAATTTCTTATGTATCTAAAAAACATTCAAAAGATATATTAGAAAGAAATACAAAAAGAAAATTTAGCTTACCAACCCTTTTTAGGCAGGATATTAATTTTAAAAAAATGACGTTTCTTCAAGCTTACAGGCAAAAATCAATTTTTCTCGACTTTGAAACCAAGGAGCCTTAACAATCTCATAAAACATGTTTTTACATTATCACTAAATTAAAGGCAAATATTACCCAGAAAATATTGTAGTTGGTTAACATAAATGATATTTTAGTCGATTTTGATCGATATATATATATATTTTTTAATGTTTTTAAAGTGAAAAAGATAAACATCTGGCAATGGTATCATTTTTTAAGACTTTAGTAAGAGGATCAGTTTCGAATTATGAACTATGATTAATGCCTTGCTTCGTTTACGAGATAAGTGCGATTTTTAATCGTTCAAAACTAAAAACTCGTTTCTCACAAAAACGCGTAGTACGATTTTTTTCCTTGGCTCAAAAATGGTCGGGGGGGGGGGGGGGGCCCCCGAAACACGTACAAAAGAGGAACTGGATGAGCAATAGGGTGTTTTGAATTTCTCTCTCTCGAATTTCCACGCGTATCGTCCCTTTGTTCGAATCCAGAAAAAAATTGTTTTTCAATGATATTTAAAAGTTCCGCAAGCCCCGTGAAGTTTAACACGTATTTCCCATAAAAAAAGCCGTTTATGTCAATTTTATTCAGAATCGTCAATATTAGATGAATCGAGATGAAACTTAACATTTTTCTTCATAATTAGCAATAGAGTTATAGGGTCCCAAAAAACTCCATAAGTGAAAAATTGGGTTTTGCAAGTTTTTGGCGCTAATTGTGATTTTTTTGCGTTTTTTTCTAACAAATTGTTTCTAATACATAGAGTATTACCTCCTACTGATAATAAGTTGTCCAAATACATTTTTTTAACAATTTATTATTGTTTATAACATTTTTCTCTTAGAATAGATTTAGAAAATCGCGGTTTTTTCTGCATTTTTTAACTTCGGTTAGAGCGAGCCAATAATCAATTAAATTTAATGGTATTAATGGTTTCAACCGTTTATTATTATTTATAACAATATTCTCTTAGAACAATGCTAGAAAGTTGTGTTTTTTTTCTGAAATATTCAACTTTTTGTCCACTTTTCACTGCGAGCCAGGTAATAATTAAAGAAATTCAACGAAATTAATTTTTCGAAGAAATTATTATTGTTTTTAACTATCTTCTACAGTATTTCTAGGTAGTTGCGTTTTTTTCTATAAGTTTGTACTTTTTGTCAACTTTTCACTGAGAATAAGATAGTAATTAATGCAATTTGACAAACATAATTGTTTAAACAAAATATTATTGTTTATAACTATCTTATCGTACAATAATGCTAGATAGTTGCGTGGTTTTCTGCAAATTTTGGACTTTTTCCACTTTTTACTGAGTGAGATAAAAATTAATGCTTTCTAACAAACATAATCGTTTAAACAATGTATTATTGTTTTTAGCAATTTTCTATTGGAATAGGGTTATAAAGTCGCGGTTTTTTCCCAATGTTCACCTTATTTTGAACTTTTCAGTTAGAGCACGGCAATAATCAATTCAAGTTAACAAAAATAATTGTTTAAATAATTTATTGTTATTTATAACAATAATCTCTCACAGTAATGCTAGAGAGTTACGTTTGGGCGCTTTTTTAAATTATAAAAACAATACAATGACAGTACGTCTGTTTCAATATCAATACACATTATGAATTATAGTAATATGCATTTATTAAAATGATACATTTTTAAGGGTAGCTGAGAATAAAAATTAAAGCAAAATAAAGAACAAATATTAAAGTTATCATGAAAAATAAAACTTGCATTTCATTTTGCAATATTAGAATAAGCAATTCCAGTCCGCGGTACAGAAATAAATATAAAATACATTTGATACGCAGAAAAGTTCGCATTTTGGACAAAATCGATGCTTTGACCTTTAATTTTAAAATATCTGTACACAAATGTAGTGGAAGTATGAAGACCGAGCGCGAAGCGTGAGCCAAACAAATTATCGATCGCGAAGTGCGAGATCCAAAAGATGCGCGACCTAGGCGCGATTAATATTGCGAGCAAAGTTAGCAGTGCGCGATGAGAATGTTCCCGCTCAGTGGGCAGATTTTTGCTGTGGATTCGAACCAATTTGGAAGCGACATTCATGAAAATTCGAAAAAAAATTTCCAATGCATTTTTGGACCACCCTGCAAGCAATTTTGAGTTGAATTTAATCGAGGCTAACCGTGAAAATGATCGAAGATGGTAATTTTTCCCATATTTGAAAATATTTTTATTTAGTCTGCGTATATTTTACAAATGATTTTTGAAATTTTTTGTTTTATCATAGTCGCATGTGCTGTCACGCGAACTTTAGCAATATGTAAAATTTTATATTTATCACAAATGCATTCCTTTGTTCTCTTAGTTTCATATTTTCATATTCTCTTGAGTTACCCTTGAATAAAAAAAAATTGTTTTAGACGGTTTGCAAATTTTATTGTTTTTGAACATCTCATTGTCTATAATCGTCAACTTTTTGGCAATCGCATATTACTATTTGTCTTATGTTTTTTTCTTCGCGACTTTTTTCGTAATTTTATGCGACTAAAGCGATTTTTTTTAGAGCTTCTAGTGGCTTAGAGGCCTGTAGGGTAAATCTGAACGTGACGGCAGAGAATGTAGCTCGTAATGATGGTGGATGGTGGTGCTCTTGAGAGGAGAGTGGCGTCCAGGGTTTACTGGTGATGGTAGTTCTCGACGAAAATTTCTGGAAGGGCCGTTAATTTAAGATGATTCGGGAAAGGGTTCGTGTCCAATCGCCCGTTCGGTGTGTTCACTGGTAGGAGTAGTCCAAAGGTATTGCGACATAGGTGATGTTCGGTAGATGTCGTAGGTAAGACTATTCTATAAGGAACTGCCCAGCCATATTGGAGAGTTCGGGGTTGACTCTTGAGGTAAGTGGAACCGTAAAAGGCATCCGGGATTGTGGTATAATAACATATTCAGCTGGTTACACTTGTCTTACATTTAGACAGCCCTGTACATATGAAAACAAGATGGCGATTAGGATTAATTACAATATTCCTAAGAGTGAAAACATAACACAATACAGAGGAAAAGCTGGATATTTCAATGAAGCTAAGAGAAGATGGTTAACTTTATGATAAACTTGATGTATTCAGTAATGAAAAATGAAGCTCCTCAGTATCTTTACAACTTTTTCCATTTTATTCAAAAAACTTCCTTCCCAGTCCAGACATCGTGAAAGAACGACAGTACTAAGAATTCCTTCCCTCGTAACATGTAAACTTCAACGTTCGTTTATTGTGAGAGGTGATTGTCTTTGGAACCAATTACCGTTTATTTTAAGAGATGCTCCGTCACGTGATCACTTTATGCATGACCTTTATAAATATCTATATCAAATCAGTAATTCCATTTTAGAAATCACTCATTGGTAGCACATAATTTAAATCCAGGTAAAAATAGATTCTGTAGAATCTGATTCTCTTCATTGCTTTGCCATTACTTATTATTTATTTAATCTCAATCGTATTATTTTGATAGATTATTTCCTTCACTGTTTGGTTCTTCCGCAGTACCGCTTCTACGATTCTAGACTACCAGCTTCTTATTTTATTGTATCTTACTTAATTTATCCTGTACAACACTTTATTAATTCTACCATACATTTAACATTCGTCGATATCGCAAATTATCTATCGGGGGATGACGTAATTTTACAAATGTCCGTAACTTAACGTGTAACCATGCATTATTACGTTTAGCCGTAAATGCAGATCGTTCGCGAATGAGATTTCACCGACGGCAATCTGATTTTACCATTTGAGATGTAGTGATTTTACAGTCGATTGTGAATACACCTTTAAAGTTCCGATAGCCTTTTTACATTGCATGATTATAAAATAAGCTTGAATTAAAATTATTGGAATATTATAAACTTATAGAAATTTATAAATATGGGTGAAAATAAAAAAAATCAATAATATCCTGCCCCGAGAAAACTACTGGCTTCCATTCACCTAAACAAGTTTCTGATTATTGGATCTGATAGTACGTGACTCATTCTTTAATACCTTGTGAACTAATTATTCAAACTATATTTGACTACATTTTCCCAGAGTAGAATTTGTTTATTTCTTTACTTATTGCGCATTTAACATTTTTTTATGTGTATATATTTTAAAAATAAAACAAACTAATAGGAAATAAAGTTTATAGTAAGTTTATTCCTTATAACTGTAGTATACGAATTAGTTTTTAAAGACTTTTTTAATGAAAGAGTTGGATTTTCTAATTTAAATTTATTGACAAATGAACATCCTTGACAATAATTCTCAAAATAAAAATTGTAGCTGTTAACTATTTGGTATAAAGAATGTCAATAAGTTGCGGTTAAAAAAATACATAATGCCTGGGGGGGGGGTCACCTAGAGCGTTATGCCAATGTTAAATATACACACACTTACTACAGAAAAAGCATTTAGGGGGGGGGGGAATTGCAGGAAACAGTGTTACGTATTTTTTGAATGACCCCTAAGGAACTTGCATAGTTAATTAGACTGGTAATGTTGTAAGTGTCACCCAGTCACACACAAGTTTCCTCATTGAAGATGACTTTTCACTGGGTTAGTTCATCAACAATGGTGTAGCCAAGGGGGTTGGGGGGCGTTGGAACCCCCTTGACGATTGAAGAGGCCTGAAAATATTTCTATTGAAAATCTACACCTAATAAAACCGTAATAAAAATTAGTATTTTTAAATTTTACTGCTAATATGATCCATTGCACAATTTTTTAAATAGATTTCTGCAAGTCTAGTTTTTCACGAGTTTTTGTATACAACCTAACCACATTTCCGAAACTGCTAATCTTATACGAATGCACTTTTTATTCGTTAAAATTAACTAATCTGCGCCAAGCAACATTTAAAAATCAACGGCGGTCTAGCGAATTGCAGCCCTCTGTCTCTTCCCCCGCCAATGCCTGCTGTCGAGCTGTAGACCTGACAAGAGAGTGGTGGGTTTAGTCCACAGTATTTTATTGCTCGAGTTGAGCAATTAATATAAAAACACAAAATCAGAAATAGGTTCTTTTTCATTCAGAAAAGAAGATTCTTTCGTTCAAAGAAAATTTTTTAAAATAAATGAAGAATATTAATTGGCTCTCAGTTAAAGAAAAGTTTCTGTGATGCAAAGAAAATTCTTTAGAGTCAAAGGAACTTCTTGGGATCAAATAAATGGTTTTTGTTTCCAATGAAAATTTTTCGTTTATTGAAAATGATTGTCTTCTTATTAAAGATATTTTTGATTAAATGAAAAAAATCATGTTAAAGAAACAGTTTTTTTAATTCAAGTCAAATATTTTTCTTAATTTTTCAGAAACTTGGGAACAGCGTTTTAATAAAGAATTGAGGCCTATCCAAACATCAGACGAAAGATTTCAAAAGTTTTGTGATTATGTTTTTAAACCATACATGTCTAGTAATTAATGTTTGCTACCCAGAATTCGGACTGAATTTTCTCCAACAATAATGCGCACCACGAACGGTTGTGAATCTTGCCATTCAAAATTGAACGCTATGTTTAATGGTGCCCACCGAAACATTTATCTTTTGATTCAAGTTTTAAAGGGAGTTCAAGGCAGAAACGATATAAAAATGAGAGGTTTTAGTCAAAGTAGTTTAGGGAGAGTTGAGATACGTTTCTCCCTCCAATGGTCGCCGCTGTACCAGAACCCTGAACTTGTATGTTAAAAATCGGGTTAACTCAAGCCAATCAAATTCAATAAATGATCAATCTGTTCCGGTACAGTGGCAACAATCAGAATTTGAGTCCGCCGTGTCTCAACTCTTCCTTGAGGATCTCTAAGTCAAAGGAGACAAGAAATTTTATATAAAGAACAATTTCTTATTGACAGTTTTTTGTCTTTGCAAGTAGGTTATGTCACAAAGGCTATTTTTGGTATTTGACGGAGTTTCAGTTTTAGCTTAAGTGAAATAAATAGCTTATAAAAAGAGAAATATGTATAATTTCTATATTTATTTCACCTGCCACTTTTTTTGGCTTATTAAAAACTTGAAGATTTAATGTTATTAACTTTGTATTATTGACTTTATATCATTGACAGTACAAATTTCCCTACATTTTTAAACACGGTAGAAATAAAAATATGAAGTTATATAGTAGAAAACGCTGCCAGTCCTAAGCCTGGCAAACGTGTGAAAGGAAAATTAGGGAAATAAGAGGCGAAGGAGAATGAGTGAAGCATAGAATGGATAGGGGAAAAAGAAACGAGTGGGTCGAACGCAACTCGAACCCTCGACAGTGATGTTTGATTAAGCGATATTTCCAAAACTAAACAAAAATATCTTTATGAATAATATTTTCATTATAATATGAATACATATGATGCACGTATGTTCCTAGAATACGATTCCACTGCTAACTCAATTATCTACGAAATTGGCATATAAAACAATGAAGTAGAATACGCTTGAAATTCTAACGTAAACAAAAGTTATATTTTTTTAATTTCTTAATAACAGTTAATACCAAAAGCTGTACGTAAAAACAGACCATGATTTTTGTACCCCTATCTCACAATGAGTGGTTTCGATTATTATTTATTGTGCTGAAAATATCACTAAATTAATATTGCATCGAAAAATACGCGACCTTTGACTTTGGAAGGCAGTAGCACCGTAGGGAAGAGTCTCAGCAGATTCTAATATGGATTACGCGATCTGTAAGGTTTTTTGAATAAAATAATGTTTTATTAATTGTTGTAATTGTTTTTTTTCAGTGATGTTCAATGAAATGCGAAGAAAAATGTTATAATGTGACTCACTGCTCAGAAACCTGTGTAGGGGAAAGGTGCCCACAGGAATTCAGAAAACTCTAAACTCGTATAGATACTCATTTTTCAATTAACCTTAAAAGCTTGACGCGTGGAAGTAAAGTCTAATGCTGTAAGGAAAAAAGATTTTGATTAAGCAGTTAAGGGTAGTGATCTTTGAGCCCTGTGTAACTACTTTTGTACCTACAAGGTACACATATAATCATGTCTTGAATATTATTCAAAATTCAAGAGTAAAAAAATGTTTGCCACACGTTGCATGAGTCTCAGGCGGTCAGGTTGTGAATACAGCAGCGTAAAATTGTTTAACTGACTTGTTTTTCTCAAATATTAGTTGAAAGTAGGTAGTCAAATAACCTGACATTGCTTCCTGTCAAAAAATCATTTTGTTACCAAAAAACTTAAATACGAAAAGCATACAAAAATATAACTATCCTAAAATACTTCAATACAATTAAGTCGTAGATATTCATTGCTTATAACGCATTTTATGCAATAATTTTGTAGATATTCCTTTTGAATCCCTGGGCATGCTGAACAAATGTGGGTACTTTTATTCTAATTTCATTTGATCCCAGAGCTGAGTATATGGTGGAAAAAATTCTGGTATGTTCTAAAATATTTTCGGAATACAGTATAGATTTTTAATCTAGAAAATATTTAAAAATTTAGTTTTTGCAAGCATTCTTGTTTATGTTCTTTATTTAGGAATTAAATGGAGGTCTCACGCTGTTTAATGGCTTAAAAAGCAGGGTATTGTGTACTAGCGTAGTTTAAAAATGCATGGAATTTATTTTGTTAATTTTCATGCATATCACTCAGGTTCGAATCCATAAAAAAAATAAACGGATTTTTTTTTGTTTAAAAAAAAGGTATTTAGAGGTTCTTCGAGCCCCGTGAAGTTTAACACGTATATCTCTTAAGAAAAAAAAATACATTTTTGTAAATTTCATTCAGAATCGTCAGTATTAGATAAATCGGGTTGAAACTGAACATTTATCTTCACAATTAGCCATAGAATAATAATCAAAACTTATTTTTTGAATATCACCACATAAATCTATTTTATAAGGTCTCCAAAAAAACCAATAAGTGACAAATTTGGTTTTGCGAGTTTTTGGCGCTAATTATGATTTTTTTGTGCCTTTTTCAACAAATTGTTTCTAATACATGAAGTATAACTTCTTACTAATAATTATAGCAATTTTCTCTTAAAATATAGTTGTTCAACTTATTTTTATCGTTTCACTTAGTAAGGTAATAATTAATGCAAGTTAACAAACGTTATTGTTTAAGCAATCTATTATTGTTTATAACTATCTTCTCTTAGACAATTGCTAGAAAATTTAGTTTTTTGTTGTTGAAGTTTTTAACTTTGCATTGGCTTTTTAGTTATGAATAAATAATAAATAAACATCAGAGAGAATCTCTCTCTCTCTCTCTCTCTCTCTCTCTACTCTACTCTACTCTCCCGTAGCTAGAACAAGCTGGCAACAAAGAAAGAGAGGCAACACTGACACCAACCGCGGGCAGGCATCCAATAGAGGAAGAGCGATGCTGGACAAGACAGTGCGCGTCCCGCATTCAGGTATGATGGACTACATAACATCTGGCAGGAATTTCACTGCCAGGGTCCGACAGTTCGCGCGCGAACTGCGAATCCTTCACCACACACTCAACAAGTCAAAGCTTGTGACCATCATGCATTATATTATTGACAGAACACGAGTCCTATCTGAAGCTAGGAGCATTCGAGAGCGGAGAGAGAGGTGAAGCAGAGAAAATGAATAGTTTTTGTCTGATCCACCTTGAGTCTTCCAAGACCTACCAGTTACTGTCGACCACCTTCCCAAACTAGAGGAGGTCGAGGCATTTTGGAGAGAAGTCTACGAAGTCCAGCATCCACTGAAAGAAGAAACAAAGAACATAAATAGCCCCAGGACCAGGTGGTATCAAGACCTTCCGGTGAAAGAAGTTTTCTTCAACCCACCAGCATCTGGCCCGCATTTTCACCTCATGTCTAAAGTCGGAAGAGTCTATTCCGGAGTGATTGGCAGAAAGACGCACAGTGCTCCTCCCAAAGATGGGCAACTTGTCTGATCATAAGAATTAGAGGCCAATAACTTGTCTGCACTCCCTATTTAAGATCTGCACAGCGATTCTAAATGATAGGATTTTTCGGACAATCGGACCTGTATTTTGAGAGAGTGGATGTGTACAAAGACGCAGTATCATACCAGCGCTACCTATCGATGGCCTGGATCGACTACCGGAAAGTCTTCGATTTAACCTCCCATAAACTTATCATCTGTCTGTTTGAAAGCCTAAAGGTTTATCCACACATCGTGAGGTAAATGGAGAGATTCATGCCGCTTTGGAAAACCAGATTTACTATCTCTTCTGGAAAACATCGTGTAACAACTAACAATGTCACCTTTCAGAGGGTGTCTTTCAGGGCGGCTCCATGAGCCCTCTACTCTTTTGCCTCCATTAATGACACTATCTCTTAAACTTCGCCATTCCGAAGGGTACTTCTGCGGCAAACCTGCACTCCGGAGATTGAAATAGAATATGGGTTAGTAAATGCGCCAAGGTTTATTTAAAGCGAAGACAACTTAATGGCATCCTCGAAGACTCTGAGCTCGTCGACAGAAGCGCTATGACACCTTGGCGCTGGAGAGACTTATGCATACCTGGGTGTGATACAAAGCCGCATTCAGGACGTAACATCTATTAAGAATGCACTCCGATGCAGCTACAAACGACTTATCCGATAGATTTGGTTCTCCGAACTGTCGGCGTGGAACAAAGTATCTGTAACGGACAGGCTTGCCGTCCCGGTAGTACTCTATTCATTTGGAGTGGTTCCATGGACGAAGGACGAGCTCAGATCCCTCGATATTGGGTCACGAAAGGTTATGGACATGAACCAAAACATTTGACCTGATAGAGTCAAATAGACTCCGGATTTGGATTCAGCGACCACAAAAACGTAAGACCCACCTAATTCAGTCTGAATTTCTGAGTTTTGTAGGGTTTTGTAGACTGTCGCTTCTAATCTCATTTTCATGGAAAGTAAAGTATCTTAAAACATACAAAATCTATGCAACTTAAAATTTTCAAAATTGAATATCTCGACAAAAAAAAAGATATTTGAGCAAACTCAACGGCATTTGAAAGAGCAAGACTTGTACTTTAAAATGCTTTGTATATTTGTTTAAGAAAAAAAGTTGGCGTTGCTACATAATCTCAAATATGTCAAAAACCAGTGTTTTTCGCACTTTTAGGTTAGGATATCTTAAAAATCTGCGCTTAGATCACATTTTTATGGCCAGATTCGGTCTGCGTGACCCGAAAACTACGCGAAATGACTATGCATACTCAATACACGCGAGTCCCGACGGGCAGTGATATCACCAACAAATGAAAAATACACCACGAATGACCTTGAAAAATGACCTTGAGTCTTAAGGTCATGACTTCCTTAGAATCTTTCCCTTAGAGCGCAATAACTTTTGCAGGGAACATTTATTTCTCTGATCTTCTGTTTTTTAAGATTCTGACCTAGGTTTTTTAAAATGGTTCGAAGTTTAACCCTCTGTAACTCGAAAACTGTCCATTTTCGGACTTTATGCCTACTGACTTTTTCAATCGAGACGTTGAGAACTACAGTTTTACAAAGTTTGATCAAAATGGACTTTTAAAAATTACTTAGAATTTTGAAAAATATCATAAAATCTTTGATATTCTTTTGGAATCCCTTTAAATTATTGAAATATACTAAAAATTCTTTGGAACCTTATAGAATATCCTAAAATATTTCGAATCATTTGAAATCCATTGAAAATTCCTTAGGCTTTTTTTGAATGTTCTAAAATCTTTCAAATCCTTCTGAAACCCCTTTAAATTATTGAAATGTATTAAAAATTCCTCGGAATCTTTTAAAATATGCTAAAATATTTCCAATCCTTTGAAATCCATTGAAAATTTTTCGGAATTTTTTGTAATATCCTAAAATCTTTAAATTTTTTTGGAATTCCTTTAAATGATTGAAATCTATTGGAAATTCCTTGAAATCTTTTAAAATACCCCCAAATATTTAAAATTCTTTGGAACTTTTTAACGCTTGTGAAAATTATTTGCAATTTTTTTAAATATCCTAAAATCCTTGATTTTTTTTTAAATCCCTTAATAGTATTGAAATATATTAAAAATTTCTTGGAATGTTTTAAAATAACCTTAATGATTTCAAAAGAATTCAAGAAAATTCAGAAACAGGTAGACACCCAAATTCAATAGTGATTAATCCATAGGTTAATTTATTGAAAGAAAAGTGACTAAAGTGACTTTTTCTTAGAAAAGTGACTAAATATTGATTTCAGGAAAAAAGTGAATAAAAGTGACTGTGTGGCAGTCCTGATTATTCCCTGAGTTTTGCCATTTTTTCTCATGACCTGTGGCTTCTCAATTTTGGATTCTTCCTGGGCTAGATAAGAGGTATTATTTTGTTATATCATTATTATATGATCAAATTTAAGAAAGTCCAAATACATTTTTTTTATTCTGTTATTTAAGAGGATCCTACAAACGCTGTTCACTCCCAGTCTACAATAAAATTACCACCGAAGCTACGAATTTGAATGCCAAGCGCGAACAATTTGTCATTAACAAGATTGGCACATTTTGCATTCATGTAAGCGCACCTCGACACAAATTCAACTCAATTTAAAAGCGTGAATATCTGCAAATACTGTACCCATTTCTAATTAAAACACATTTCAAGAGCCTGTATCTACTGCATAAACCAAATTATTGAAATTATCCTTCATCACTTCGGTATTTCATTATAGCAAAGAAATTTTCCTCTTTCAGGCCAAAAAATGCCATTGATTTCAGTAAACTTGGAATGAATTTATAAGAATTTAAGGTAAACGAGAAGAATTTGATTAAATTCATAAAAATTCAAGGTAAAGGTAAAAATATGAGAAAACTTCATAGAAGGGAATTCAAAAGAATTTGCTGAAAAGCCTAAGAATTCAAGGTGAGGTTAAAATAATTTAGAATCAATTATATAAAAACTTTTTAAAAATTCAAAAAGTCCACTGAATTAAATAGAATTGAGTACATTTTCGATGAATTCAAGTAAATTAAAAAAAAAATCGCAAAAGAATTCCAAAGAATTTAAAAGAATTCAGGGTGAATTCCAAAAAAAAAACTTCAAATATCTTCAAATCTTTGAAACCCTACTAATTTCAAACCAAATAAGTGACTAATGCATACAAAACAATTTAAGTTAAATTCAAAAGAATTCAAATGAATTGGAAAAAATTGTTATCATAAAAAAAATGCCATTGATGACAGTAAAATTTGAGTGAATTAATAGGAAGTTAAGGGAATGGAGAAGAATTCAATCAAATTAGTAAAAAATCAAACTGAATTTTTAAAAAACTAACCAGCGAATTCAAAACAATTCAAAATATGAAAAAATGCATTGAATTGAGTAAGTTTGAAATGACTTTAGAAAAATTAAGGAGAATTTTACAAAATTTGACGAAATGCATACAAATTTAAGGTGAACTTTAAAGACTTCAAGATGAATTAAACAAAAACTTTTTTTAAATCCAATGAATTGAGTAGAATTCAGAAAAGTCCAAAAGAATTAAAAAGAATTCAGGATAAATTAATAATAATTCAGGGCGAATTCCAAATGAATTGCAAAAAATTTGTGAAAACCTCTTGAAATCTTTGAAACCCTACAAAATCATTCACTTCTTGTGAAAAAACTCGTTGAAATCCATTAAACTATTTTAATATCCTGTGAAGTTCTATGAAATTTGATATTTCCAGAAATCATGAAAAATTTATTAAAATACCTTGGGAGCTTTGAAAATCCCTTAAATCATTTAAATCCTCAGGAAATCTGATAAAATCCTGTAAAATCTTTTAAAATATCTTAAAACCTTATAGATCCTGTAAAATCGATCCATATCTTTCGAAATTCTTTATCGTAAAATATTTCAATCGCTTTGAAATCCCTTCAAATTAATAAAATTAATTTAAAAAATCTTTGGAATCTTTTAAAATTCCCTAAAGTCTTTCAAATTAAACGCTCTTGAAAATGCTTTACAAGTTTTAAAAATACCCTAAAATCTTAAAAATCCCGTCAAATTATTGAAATATATTAAAAATTTCCCGGAATTTTTTAAAATATCCTGAAATATTTCAAAAGAATTCAAGACACTTCAGAAATAGATATAGACCTGAATTGAATAGTGATTAACCCATTCATTTTTAATTATTAAAAGTTACATTATGGGCTGCACATGGGGCTCCATAGGGACCAAATATTGAAAATAGGGTACTTTAGGGACTTTAACTCAATATATGGTGAAATAGGGGATATAGAGACCCGTCTGTGCGGCCTGCTCTTTGTAAAGTCTACGGATAATCAGAATATATCTCCAATTTTGAGAATAATTTAAAGTTGGATGCAATAAAATTTTTTGAAGCAACATAAACAATGGGTATTTGTAAATAAAATACATTTAAACCAAAAATTACATGATTCTTTCATTGATATTTTTGTTTCAAGAGATTTTAAATTCTTGTTGTAGTGGAAAACTATTTCTCGATAAAGAGGCGTTGATTGTCGTTTGTCGATCGTGAAGCCCAAGCCTTCAAATTGCCTCTTGCGCACTGACCCGCTTGTGGGAGTGTGCTTATTTACGTTTCACTAACAATACCTTCCGAGTACATGAGCAGGTCTTTGTTGACACTTCAAAAGTGGTATACACCTGTTTTGCACAATGCACATTCAACAATTCGAGCTACCTTAATCCGATATTTTTTATAGTAGTCTGAAGTTGACTTTAGATTTTTCAAGTTAAACTCTAAATTTAAATCAGTCGAAATTTGAGTGACTAAATTAATGAAGCAGGCTTTGATTAAAAAAAACGGCCATTTCGACTGACAAAACAGTTGTTTTAGCAGATGTATCAGACAATATTTGCTGACTGAATCAAATAGTCACTTGAAATGACTAATCTTCCGGCAATATAAGTGACTGATTAGTTTGCTATAATAAAATAGTAAAATTAATTCTAAATTCAAATTCTTCATTAAATTCCTACATTTTAATAAATGATTGAAATTAACCAGAAATGACAGATTAACACATTGAAAGTTGCGGATGAGATCAATTATTTTAAAACAATTTTAAAAGTTGAAAATATTTCAAACATTTTTTAACAAAATGTAGATTTTTTAAGATTTTGATTCAAAAATATTAAGCTTTTTAAGAATTTTGAAAGGTTTTAATTAAATAAACAACTTTTCTTAAAATTCGTGTGAAAGTTTGAAATGATTTTTCATTTTTAAAAATTAATTTTACATGAAAATCTAAAAAGATTTTCAAAAATGTAGAAGAAAATCTAGAAGACTTTGTATTCTTTTTTAACATATTAATGTAGCGAAGGCCTTTTCTGGTCATTAATATTTCCGGACATTAATGTTCTAAGATACCGGAAAAAATTAAAACATTTTTTTTTATACTTTAACAGATTTTTCATAATTTTAGCAATAATTCGAGTCAATAGAAATTTAAAACTTTTTGGTCAAAAATGTAACTGTTTAGTTGCGGATTCGACTAATTTGTTAAAAATGATTTTTTTTTTATGAATTCAACTCTTGTTGATTTAAAAAATAATATATTTTTCAGTTGAAATATCAACAATAATATTTTTCGTTGAGAATTCGTCTTTCTTGGTTGAAAATTCAACTATTTGGTCGAAAGTTAAACTACTTAGTTAAAATTAATTTTTTTTGTTAGACATTCATAATTTAAGTTGAAAAATTATTAGTATGGTTGAAAATTTAACTTTTTTGTTGAAAATTCGTTGTTCTTTATTCTTGAAATTTTACTACTTGGTTGAAAGTTTAACTGTTTTGTTAAAAAATAATTCTTTTGGTAAAAGATTTATGATTTTAGTTGAAAATTCATCTTTTTGTTTGAAAATGTAACGATTTTGTTGAAAAATCGTTTCTTAATGAAAATTGACTTTCTTAAATGAAAATTAAACTACTCCATTTTTGATTGAAAATTGATCCTTTTTGGTTAAAAATTCATTTATTTAGTTGAAAAATCGTCTTTCTTGGTATGAAATTAATCTTCTTGGCGGAAAATTAGTTGTTTTTTTTAATTCAACTACTGGGTTGAAAAATGACCTTTTTAAGATGTAAATTCAACAGATTGGATAATTTTAAAATACTTATTTCATGCTTGACTCACGTTGACTTATTTGTTTATATAACAATAAATTTTGTAAGTTAAAAAATAAATAAAACTATCACTACACGCGATAGCATATTATAGTTTTGAATAGAATATTTTTCTAAATGTAAAACGAATAATTTCAGAAAATTTCCTGCATAATTCAAATATTGTATTTTTAAATATCATATATTCAAAGAAAAAAGAGGAAAAAGGGGAAGTTTTTCGAAAACAGGGGAAAAGCGGAAAACGCAGGGGAAAGATTGTCATCCCTGTGATTCAAATACTAGTTTGAAAAAAATGACACTAATACCACTATTTTCTCAAGCCACCAGAAAAATTTTAAGTTCAAAATATTGTAAGATTTTGAAGATTTTAAGGGATTTCAAAGAACTCAAAATTATTCAAAACATTTTTCAAGGGATTTCTAAAAATGTCACGAGATTCCAGCAGATTCCAAGGGGTTTTAAAAGATGTTAACAAATTAAAGGGACTTGAGAGGATTGTATATTGTTTTAAAACTTTTAGAGTAGTTTAAAAGGTTCCCAGAAAAGTCAATGATTCCAAGAGATATTAAGAAGTTTCATCTGATTTAAAAGGTTTTACCATTTTTTAAGAAATTTAAACAGATATTACTAATTCCACAATAACTGACGAAGTTCCAAAGTATTTCAAGGGATTTTACCAGACCTGCGTGATTTTATAGAATCTCCAAGGACTTTAAAGTTTTTAAAAATATCAATAGATTTCAAAGGCTTTCAAAGTTTTCACAAGATTCCGAGAAATTTCAAGAGTTTTCAAAAATGTCAAGGAATTTTTAAAAGGGTATCAAATATATCAAAGGATGTCAACCGATTGCTGAACATTTCAAGCGAATTTTCAAGGGATTTCTTTAAAATCTATTTTTTTTTTTTTAATAAAAAATACCCATTTCCGATGATAAATATTGACATAATCCAAAATTGTTAAAAGATTCTAAATATTATTCAAATTATAATGATTTTTGTTTTAAAATACCAATTTGTTGTGTAAATTACTCACGTAACCTAAAATCGTTAAAAAATTATGAAGCTTTTAAATCTAAGTATTTGTGTTCATAAGTCGGATTTACTGTGAAAAAAGTTAATATAACCTGTTCAAAAATTGCAAATCTTGTTCGACTATAATGATTTTTGCTTTAAAATACCATTTTTTGTGTAAAACGTTAACATAGTCTGAAATTGTTCAAAGTTGTGAATCTTATTTGAAACATAATTTTTTGTATTAAAAATACTGATATACAAGGAAAAACACTAACATAATGAAAATTTTTTATAAGATTCCAGATCTGGTTTAAATTATGTTTTTTGATTTAAAATTCACATTTTTGTATAAAACTCTAACGTCATCTAAAATTGTTTAAAAATTAAAAACCTTTAAAATATGTATAACAATTTTCGCTTAAAAAACTATGAACCGTAAAAAAAAACACTGAACAAACCCGAAAAACATAAATTGATGAAAAACTTTAAATCTTTGAAATCTAATAATTCTTGATTTCAAAAATCCACTTTTGATGTAAAACGCTAACATAACTTAAAATTCTTAAAAAGTGGGATTCTTGATGATGATTTTTATTTTAAAATACCAATTTCAGATGAAAAAAACTAAGACAACCTAAACTTTCTAGAAATTTTAAGTCTTCTTCGAAACTTGATGATTTTATATTAAAATTCTTCATAAAAAACACCAATTTCCCGTGAAAAGCACTAACATAAAAACTGTAGAATATTTTGAATAATTAAACAGTTAATTTGAAAGTTTTAATTTAACCACCCAAAATTATTTAGAAAGCACAAATGTTTCTCAATTCACATAAGATTTTCTATGGCTTTTCTTATTAAAAGAAATAATTTGCAGATTTAATTTAAAAAATGTCAAATTTAAGATATAAAAAATTCAAGTAATGAGAAGTCTATCAGGTTTTCAAGAACAATGATGATAGGTAGTAGAATTCATCAAAATAGTTCATAATGATTAATTTTATCTGAAAAATTACCTCGCCATCCCCGTCGTAATAAATCAGATGTCGACGAGTCAGGACGAACCAACGTTGTTTGTAATTGACGGGGGTGAAACGCTTTTTATTTTGGGAGCGTTTCACCATAAAGCCTTGTTTTATGGTGACATCTCCCCCTTTCGACTCCGCCTTCCCATCCTTCCCCGCCATTCTTGGGAGGAGGGAGGGACTCACCCTGTAATAAAAAATTATTTTAATTCAGACATAATAAAAAAACATTATTTCAAAAAAATGTCATCTACAGACAATATAATATGTTATAATTACAATATAATTTGTTTAAAAAACAAAAGATTAACAATTGAAGGGTGGAAGTACAGAACTAGTTAACCAACAAAATAGGATTTTTTCAAAAGAACTAAAAAGCATTCTGTAAAATCGAAATCTTTATTTAAAGGTTAAACAAAGGTCTACTCCCGAGCTGAAGTGTTTCTGAATTGAGGCCAAGAAAATTCAATTAAAAAAAGTTATCCAGGTTCGAGAAAATGGATATGAGAGTTGACAATCTCAAAATGGTTCTAACCTAAAACGACAGTACTCATGGGTTTTCAAAATCAGCTTTAGATAGTGATTAACAATCAAACTTTCCATTTTTTACAAAGATAAAAACTTCCTCCTGCGATCTGGGGATGCTGAATGAGAATAAAAATAGGTTGATTAAAAAAAAAAGTTATTCTCTTATGAGAAAATCAAAATTGAAGATCGCGATATCACAGTACAACAGCCATTTTTTGCTCAAAATCTGGGGAAAAATATAAAAATAGATTTTTTTCATTAAATGATAATAAATCAAAAAAATATCAATGCTAAAAGTTGAGAAAAATGATTCATACGTTCAAATTTTTTGTAGTTTTAAACTAGAATTGTATTTAAATTTAAAAAAAAAATATTGTATCAAAACATGAAGGGTGGAAGTACAGAACTAGATAACAAACAAAATCAGAATTTTTCAAAAGAGCGGATAATGCGAAAACCGACTTCCGAGATGACGTATTGCTGATTCAAGCGCGCATAAATTTGATCAGAAAAATGTATCCAGTTTCGAGAAAATAGATGTGCCAGTTGACAATCTCAAAGTGGGATTGATCACAAATTGGAACAGGCTCGGCGACAGATTGCGATAAAAGATATAAAATCGTCAGTTTCAATAGAAATTACAATTTACTCCCGAAATATTTAGATTCTGAATGCGGGTGAGAAAATCGTGAGAAAATCGAAATGGAAGATCGCGATATCAAAAAATATCAATGCTAAAAGTTTGAGAAAAATGATTACGTTCCAATTTTAACTAAAATTTTATTTGAATTAAAAAAAATATATCTAAAAAAAAGGTGAAACCAAATTTTCGAACTCATTGTTGTTGACTATCTGATTGATCATACTGCGTATACATTGCTTTAAGTGGCTGTTTTAGTTTGTTCTTTTGAATTTTTTTGAATTTTTTAAAACGAAATTTCCGAATGAGGAATTTTAATTCTTAAAATTAATTTCTAAAAGAGAAAATTTAAACTGTAAATCATTCTTTAATAATAAAGGCAGAAATTCTGTTCTTAAGTTTTTGACCACATATTTTGAAAATGACAAAAGGATTCTAATCGCAAACTCTTGACCATGTTAAATGAGGTTATATGTTATTTATCTATCAATAAAGATTAAGAATTATCTGCACCCTCAATTTAGTAAATGTAAAATTCCAAATAAGTAATTTTATTTGATGATAAAACATATTTCTGAATGTTTCCCAACATTATTCATGAAACAAAAAACTTTAATTGAAAATGTTTTTTTAATATTAAGAAGTAATTAAAATTGCCTGTACCGACAATATAATTTGGGGAAAAGTTGTCAATGAATTAGGTTTCATTTTAAAACATTTATTTAAGCTTTAAGATTTTAAAAATATGTCTGAAAGGAGCCTGGAAGACTTTAAGACAAATTTTTTAATTTTGGTAGGATTTAAATATTTGTTAGGAATTATTTCAAAAGATATTTGAAAGCTTTAGAAGTTTTTAAAAGATTAGAAAATAATTAAAGATTTAATAATACTTCAATAAATTTTAAACAAAATGTAGATTTTTGAAAATATTGAGATAAAAGTTTGAAGCTTTTTAAGGATTATGAAAGATTTTGCGATAATCAAATTTTTTTCTTAAGATTCCATGGAAAATTTAAATTGATTTTTTATTTTGAAGACTTAATTTCAAGAAAATATATAAAAAGATTTTAAAACATTTTTAAATTTCTAGCAATTTTTGCAAGATTGCAAAATTTTAGAAAAAATTCGAATAAGTTTAACGGATATTTAGGAGTTTTTAAAACAAATAAAAATAATATTAAACTTAAGAAACATTTCAAGATATTTAAAAGAAAATGTAGATTTTTAGAAGATTTTTACGAAATTTTTTTAATATTGCGGAATTTTTTCAAAATTTTAGGAAACATTCTAATAATTTTAAAGGATATTTAGAAGTTTTTGAAAATTTTGAAAGGTTTCAAGATAATGAAAAATCTTTCTTAAGATTTATGGGAATATTTGAAGTGATTCTTTAGTAAACAAAAATTTTAAGAGTATATTTTAAAAGATTTTATAACATTGCACATGATTTCCAAAATTTTCAAGAAGGAATCCTGAATATTTAAATAGACTTTCAGGAATAATTCGAGTCATTTTGAAAGATATTTAAGAATTTAAGAAGTTTTTAAAATATTAAAAATATTTCAAAACTTTAACCTAGCAAAATTATATTTATATAACCTTAAAGCAAATAAACAAAGAAACTTACAAAATAAATAGTTATTCGAAATTTTTATTTTTTATCTAAAATTATTTTTCTCTTCAAATTATAATTTGCCTAAAACTTTTTTTCTTGACTGAAAAATACATATTGGTTGAAAATCGTCTTTTTGATTTGAAAATTCATCTCTTTTGGTAGAAATTAAAAAGTCTTTTAGTTAAGAATTCAACTATTTTGTTGAAATGTCGTCTTCTCTTTTGAGTTTGAATTCAAACATTATATTTAACGTTGATATTTCACCTTTTTTGTTTGAAAATTCAACTACTTTGTTCAACAACTTTGTTAAAAATTCACTTGTTTGGTTGAAAATTCATCATTTTATTTCAAAATCCATCTCTTTGGTTGACCAATGTAAGTGTATTTGTTGAAAATTAATTTTTTTTATGAATTCAACTGTTTTTGATTTGACATTAAAATCTTTTTGGATTGAAATATCAACTATTACATTTTTCGTTGAGAACTCATTTTGTCCTTGTTGAAAATTTATGTATTAGGTTGAAAAATAACTTTTTTGATAAAAATTCATATTTTTAGGTTGAAAAATTAAAATGTTTTGCAAAAAAATGTGTCTCTTTGAAAAAATGTTTTATCTTTTTGGCAAAAAAATACAACTGGTTGAAAATTAATCTTTTTTGGGTGATTCAACTATTTTGTTGAGAATTTGTCTTTTCTGGACGAATTCAACTATGTTTTATTTAAAATAATAATATTTTTGGATTTAAATATCAACCATTAAAATTTTCAGTGAGAATTAATCTTTATTGTTTAAAAAATAAACTATTGGTCTAAAGAGTAACTTTTTTGTTGAAATTTTGATTTGACATCTGAAATTTTCAAAAATCATTTTGAATTTTATCAAGAATTTCATGAAAATTATATTTATATAACCGTAAAAAGAGATAACGAAAAAACCTAAAAAATAAATAGTTATTCGAAATTTGTATTGAAATTTATTTTGCCCCTCAAATGAAATACACGTTGTGATTAAAAGATTTGTTCGAATTCTCATTTTTTAATATAGTAATAAAAAAAATGTTAGGTTAAATTTTAGTTAAAATTTTTGCGTAGTAATAATTTTTTTCTTCCATTCAGTATCAATATTTCTTGAAATTATTATCTTATCGTTTGTTGAAGAAAAAAATTCTTTTTACATTCCTTTCATGGAAAAATCGTCTATCTCAGTGTAATACTAACACACTAAATTTTGATTTTCTCGGAACAGAATAATTTGTTTTTGATACTTATTTAATTAATTTTTATTTGTTATGCTTATTTAGCTTCCCCATATCTCAGAAGCATCTACTGAGTCAAGAAAAAATTTGATGGCGTAATTTTCTGGATGGTCAGAGAACGTTCATCAAGATGATACCGCTGACCTTTAAAAAAATTTGTAGTATGTACACTTGCTTTTAATCTTTTATAAACTCAGCATGGAGTCGAAGTTTCGAGTTTCGAATTTCATATAGACCTTGCAACATCTTTAAAAATATTTTCTGTTCTTGAACTTACTCTCAATAAACTTCAGTGGTATAACTCAATATTACTTTTAAAAAAACCTTTGGAACAGAAATTAGTCCGAATTTTTTGTTGCTTGGAAAGGTGATTAAAAATATTTTCTCACCTACCAGGTTTTTGCCAAATCGTTGGACTAACCTCAATTCTAAAGGCAAACCGACTCGGTTTTAATTTAAAAAACACAATCAAAACTACCAATCCTGTTATAAATATTTTTAAACCTCTCCACTGAAAAAGGGACAGCAGAAACTCAGGGTTCTAAAAACTCAGGCCTCCTTTTAGAACGGAAATGTTCTTTATTCCAGCTAGGCGACAAAACAAAAGGAAGAAAAAAGGCAGAACCAAAGAATATTTTAACCAAGTCTAACTCAGGCAAAAAGCTAAAAAAATGAAGGGAAAATGCGATTGAAAATCCAGGAATACAGGATTCCTTTCTAAATTCCGAGGACGTGTGGTCGATTCTTGGAAAAATTGGAAAGAAGCTCATGCATTGTTTACGAATGGAGATATAAATTTGACATACCATGCACAGCAGTTTAAAGCCACTCCGACTTTAAGAATCACACTCGAGAAAAACATTCGAACATGACTTGGAGCAAAACTTCATGTGGAACAAATCCGAGTAAACGTGCCGACAATCTGTCAAACGATAAGGTCGGAAACTCACTTGATAAGGACCTAGTGCACGGACACGGACACACTCGATTGTGCATCCTCCCATATATCTTGCAATTAGTTTAGTTGTGTTTGTGTGGTTTCACGGTTTGCAACATACGATACCATACATGTAAAATAGCAACGTGTATGTAGAACTTGTCCGCTACAAAACTGGCTATAACAAAAGGAAGAGAAAAATCGCAGATTTCCCTCTCCGTCTCTCTTTTTCCCGATATTATTCAAGAGTCCCGGTGTCTCGTTTTGCTATTTTCACTGCTAATTCACGAAAAACAAGACTACACTTTTCCCAGAAAGACGCCGAAACCGGTTTTTGCTTTTTCGGGACAATTTTTTAAATTGTATTTAAATTATTTTTAGAATATTCGACCCGCGGATCTGCGGTGTTTTGCACTTTTTGAGGTTAGGTTAAGTGAGGAGAGGACCAATGAGAGGGCAGAATGGAGTGAATGTTGATTGGTTGAAGCAGGTGAATGGGAGCGAAACCGCGCGGAGAGATGAGTAAGTATATTCAAAAAAGGTGTAACAGAAAATCAGGATAATTTTATGATTACGGAATTAAAATAAAAAAAGCGTCAAATTAATTAAGAAATTAATTGTGGTAATGTTCCGAAAAGCGAAAATGTAGTTTCTATATTTCTTCATTAAATTTTGCCTGGAATGACTTTTTTATTCCGGTTTGTTTTTTCTCGCCTTTTTTATTTGAATTTGGATTTGGAAGAAATCCTTTTTAAAAGAATCCAAATTTTGATAGAATGAAAATTCAAAAGTCGGAATCAATATTTTAAATATTAAATATTATAAGTTTAGAAAGAATGAAACAGGAAACATTAGGTTATTATAAACCACCTGACGTTTCACTGAAACATTAAAAGTTTAATGAAACAATAAGCGTTTCATTAGAGCAAAGTTTCAGAAACTTTTGAAAGTTTCACAATATATTGAATTTAATTGAAGACATGAGGATAAGGACCATATACGATTGGCACTTTGTTACACTTAAAATAATGTATTCGAGGTGCCAACTTAAAATGGTCCTTATATAACTGTCAAACTCATGTCGTCGATTTAAAACGCTTTAAATTTCTACGATTTAACTAAATATATTGCATTTTCAACAAAATAGATTAATTTTTAACCAAATAGTTGAATTTTCAACCCAAAAAATTAATTTTAAACAAAGTATATAGTTCATTTTTAAGCTAAGTAGTTGAATTTTCAACCAAATAAGATTATTTAGATAAAAAACAGTCGGATTCAACAAAAAGTAATAATTTTCAAAAACAAAAAGACTAATCTTTAACAAAATAGTCGAATTCTCATACAGAACAGATTAATTTTCAACAAAACAGTTATATTTTTAATTAACAAAGATACGGTTTCTACAAAAAGAGATGAAATTTCAAACCTCAAAATTTTTTGTCCAATAAAGTAAAAAAAACGTCTACCAAACTGTTCAATTTTCAAGTCAAAAGACAAATTTTCTACAAAGCAGTTGAATTATAAAAAAAAGTTATTTTTCAACCAAACACTTCAATTTTCAACCCAAAAAAAACACTTTTTTCAACAAAACAGTTGACTTTACAACATTCTTTAATTTTCAAATCAAAAAGCAAATTTTCTACAAAGCAGTGAATTTTCCACAAAGAAGGTTAATTTTCAATAATTGAAAATATGTACTATTTAATTATTAAATAGTTGAATGTAAAAAAAGATCAGTTTTTAACAAAATGATGAATCTTCAACCAAAAAAATGAATTTTGAACGAAGTAGCTCATTTTTTCAGCTGAGTAGTTGAATTTTCAACAAAATAAGATGAATTCTAAACGAAAAATGTGATAATTGATATTTAAACCAAAAAAAAACTAATTTTCAACAAAATAGTTGTATTCTATAACAAAACAAATTAATTTTCAAAATAAAACAGTTGGATTTTTTTAAACAAAAAATTTAAACTTTCTACCAAAAGAGATGAAATTTCGAACCAAAAAGATTTTTTGTTCAATAATGTAAAACAATGTCTACCATGCTGTTAAGACTAATTTTGTACGAAGCAGTTGAATTCTCCACAAAAAAAGTTTATTTTCAACCAAATCGTTGAATTTTCTGAAAAAAAAAACATTTTTCAACAAAATGGTTGAGTTTTCAACAAAAAGAATAAGTTTTTGACAAAATTTTTGAATTTTTAATTCAAAAGATGCCTTTACTACAAATCAGTGAGTTTTAAACAAAAGACTTAATTTTCAATTAAATATTTGAATTCTCAAGAAAAAAAAAAAAAAAAATTCAACAAAAAGGTTGAGTTTTCAAAAAAAGGATAACTTGTAAGAAAAAATGGGTAATTCTCAATTAAATATTTGAATTTTCAACCGAAAAGAAAAATATTTTTTTCAACAAAATTGTTGAATTTGCAAAAAAATAATTACATTTTTGACTAAATAATTAAATTTTCTATAAAAAAAAAAGAATTTTCTAAAAAATATTTGAATGTTTAATAAAACAGTCACATTTTCAACCTAAGAAATAAGTATTCAACTTAAGTGACAAATCTTCTGCCATAAAAAAATTACTTTTGTACAACGAAGTTCATTTTTCAGCTAAGTAGTGGAATTTTCAACCAAATGAGGTAATTTTCAACCAAATAGTTCCATTTTCCAACGAAGAGGAAACATTTTTCAAGAAAACAGTTCAGTTTTCAACAAAAACGATGAAATTTTAACAAAATTGTTGAATTTCAAGTCAGAAGACGAATTTTCTACAAAGCACTTGAATTCTCAACAAAACAAGTTTATTTTCAACAAAATTGTTGAATTTTTAACCGAAAAAAAATATTTGTTAACAAAAAGAATGTCTTTTGAACAAAATTGTTGGACTTGCAACAAAATAATTACATTTTTAACCAAATAATTAAATGATTCATTGTTAATTCCTTTAAAATATACATTAGCTCAGAAAACTGAAAATTTTGCCTAGTCGGACTATATTAGTGATTATTTATAATAAACGCAAATTTTTAAATTTAATACGTAATAGCATTTTTTAATATTTGAAAAATTTTCCCGCTATAACATTTGAAACTTTGCTTTGAAATGTTCGAAACATTTCGAAAGTTTCATAACCCTAAAATCTGCCTAAAACCAGTGATGCCAATGTGGGCGCCTTTTGCTACCGCGCTTGCGTTCGGGCCGTGCACTGGTTGGCCGCAGTTGGCGCGCAATTCAAAATAAAGATTAAAATGAAGTCTTATGAGAATACATAACAAATATTAAAAAAATTATAAACAATTATTTTGAATTACTTTTTCAACACATTTCTTCTGAAATTAAATGTGTTGTGAAATATAAGTTATTCTTCGGAACTCAAAGAAAATAAACTGTTATTTAATGATTATATGTGTTATAAATTTTTTTCTTGTCTAAAATCAGAAGTTGTACAATTTATATACATCCTTGTGCATTTTTCAATAATCATTTATGTAAATTACAAGAATTGTTTTTAATTCCAATTTTGAATTACGCGCCAACTGCGGCCAACCAGTGCGCGGCCCGAACGCAAG
>JAABKJ010001643.1:0-30122 GCA_011634705.1 Andricus grossulariae
GGCGACTCAATTAGCATCACTGATTTCAAATGCAGTACCACACACAGACACACACTACTGTTGAGCGGAGAGGATATAAGTGGCCTACAGTAAGCAAGCGTTACTCTCGAAAATCGTTAGAATCGTAAACGACAATATCGTTTACAGATTTTATATCAAGGATAAATTGTACGGATTCTCAATAATGTTTACAGAAGGGATTATCGTGATATAATGAATTTCGATGGATTTCGAGATTTTTATGGAGGATATTTATTAAATAAGAAATAGACTGTACATTAGTGGAATATTATCGAAAAGTTTCTATATTGGATATTTGAAGATAAATAAATTAAATGATTTCCATAAAATAATAATTTTAACTACAAGTAATCTGTATTATCATCGACGTTTATAACAACCGATCAGAGAAAATTTTTTCACACACCGTGAAATAGAAATCAACTGTATCGATCTCAGGTAACGATTGGTGTTATCAACCTCGATGATAATACAGATTACTTGTAACTTATGTCTTGCTCTTCAAGAACATTTTGCACTATACAGGGTATCCCAGACTCAAGTGTCCGGACTTATATGGCTGTATAAACAAACAAAAAATAAATAAAAAATTCCTTTTCCAAAAATCAGTTGAAGTTTTAGTTTCTGAGTTATATAATGTTTAAGCTTGACCAATAAGGAGCGCCGTATAAACAGACGCACATGCGTGAGCGTCAGCTCAACGCTGGAGTAGTGACTGCCGGTTCTCTTGCAACAATCCCCACCTCGACGCGCTCTTCAATGTAAAACACGGCGCGTCTTGACGGGCAGAGAGGCACGATGCACTGCGTTGGCATTTCGAGTAAAAAAACAAACAAATTCTCACGACCCAGACAGAAAGGCAAAGTTTGATTACTAAAATCAAGGAAGCATGCAACCCTTCGAGAAATATTTGGACTAAAGTCATAACCGAGAAATACTTTAGTGAGACACTTCTTTGATAGATGCGTTTGGATCATGCCCCAGAAACCATCCTCTCAAGGTCACTCATCTAAATTTGCTTTGAGGAGTATAAAGCACTTTTTTCTCTATCGCGTACTTAAAAAGATCAAAGCTTTTTTTGCAATAATCAAGTTTTTGAAGCCCCATCATTTTCTTATCAACTTTTTACCAACCATCCCTTGCAGATACACTAATTTCAATTTACTTGGAAGGATGCTAGATTTTTTTTTCAACTTTACTAAGAAAATTAAATTGAAGTTTGCAACGTGTATGATACCAAAAACACAAAACAAATTGTTTTCTCAAAGCAGCAAAAGTCTGAACTCTTTTTTAAGAAAATCATTTAATTGACTGCCTCAAGGTCGCCAAACAAGTTTTACCCCCCTAGCTAATGTATAACACACCCCAATTCATCCCCTAACGCTAAAAAAGTTCACAAAAAATACAATAATTCTAAATTTTGTAAGTTTCTTTCATAAAATTATTTAGTTTGATGTACAAAGATTGCTCAAAAAGTTTCATCTCCCTAGCTAATGTGGAACACACCTCAGTTTATCCCTTAACACTTAAAAAATTCACAAAAAAGACAATAAGACGAAAATCTGCAATTTTCTTCCACAATAGTTATTTGTGCGCAAAATAGGTGATTTTGTGAGAGTGTGAATTTTGCAGCATAAGCCGGAGGCTCGAAGGATGACTCGGTGGTTAACGCACGAGCGAAGCGAGTGTGAAAACGTAGACGAGTGCTTTGAGCCGCAGGCGAATGATGCAATCACACGAGTTAACAATCACCTATGCGCACGTGTATCACACGCTATTTTTTGCAACGCCCGTCCGAAAAAGTTGTGTTAGGAGGCGTTAACGAAAAATACTAATATTAAAACAGAAGATTTTTAAACTTTGTAAGCAAATTTTTTTGAAAAAAATGTTTTGAAAAAAAATTGTGAAAAACAAATTTTGGAAGAAAAATGTTTGAAAAAAAATTTAGTGAAAAAAAATTATTGAAAAAAAATTTGTGAAAAAAAATGTTTGAAAAAAGTTGTTTAAAAGAAATTTTGTTAAAAAAAATGTTTAAAAAAAAATTTGGTAAAAAAAATTGTTGAAAAAAAATGTTGGCACTTATGCCCTTTTGCTATGCCAAATGTTGGCGCTTATGCCCTTTTGCACGACGGACGAAAATGGCTACAAGTCCCTGGAAACAAAACTTCAATCATTAAAAGATTTGTTCAAGTCAAATCTAAATTTATTTCAAGAAGATACCAATACCAGTGTTTAAAGTTACCTATGCCAGTGTCTAAAGTACATCATCTCGAAAGTGCGCATGCGCAGCTTTTCCGCCAGTGCCTACAGTAAGCCATCTTCAAACTGCGCATGCGCGCAAATTGTTTCGCACACAGCATGTTCTAATAAGGTCCTTTAGGCACCATTTAGAAGCATGAAAACGTCAATTTTTGAGTTGGGTGTTGCAAAAAATTGCGCAAAAAGTTTCATCCCCCTAGCAAATGTGGAACGAACCCCAATTCATCCTCTAAAACTAAAAAGGTTCACAAAAAATACAATATTTCTAATGTCTGCAAGTTTCTTTCATAAAATTATTTAATTTGATGCACAAACATTCCTCAAAAAGTTTTATCTCCCTAGCTAATGTGAAACCCACTCCAATTCATCCCTTGAGACACTTTCAAAGTTCATCAAAAATACAATAATTCGAAAGTCTGCAATTTTCTTGCTGTGTTATGGGATGAATTGGGATGTGTTCCACATTTCCTAGGGGGATGTGACTTTTTGGGCAATCTTTGTCCGTCCCGAGAAATAATTTTGTGGAAGAAACTTACAAACTTTAGAATTATTGTATTTTTGGTGCATTTTTCAAGTGTTAGGGTATGAATTGGGGTGTGTTACACATTAGCTACGGGGGTAAGACTTTTTAAACAATTTTTGTGTATCGAATAAAAACATTTTGTGAAAGAAAATTTCAGACTTTCGACTTATTGTATTTTTGGTGATTTTTTTAGTTTTTGGGAGATGACTTGGAACGTGTTATACATTAGCTAGGGGGATTCAACTTTCTAGACAATCTTTGTGCATCGAATAAAATAATTTTATGAAGGGAAATTGCAGATTTTCGACTTACTGTATTTTTCGTGATTTTTTTAGTTTTGGCGGGATGAATTGGGGTATGTTTCACATTAGCTAGGAGGTTCAAATCTTTAGCCACCATATAAAAAGTGTTAGAAAAAAAGTATCAATTTCACAACAATAGGGACCTCAGAAGGAAGGGATACCGACGTCCCTGCTTTTTTCCCTCCCAGCTATTGACCTGCTGGTGAGCCGGTATCCCCTTCCTTCTGAGGTCCCTATTGTTGTGAAATTGATACTTTTTTCTAACACTTTTTATACGGTGGCTATTCTCATTATATTCCGAAATATGCGTGAAGGTTTATTTCGCGAAATATTGATATAATTTCATTCTTTCAAATTGTACTTCAATCACGTTACAAAACTGCACATCTTAAGCCATCAAACAACTTCCCATCATTATTTCTTTCCAAGATGATATGTTTGTGGAAAATTGTCTGATGTCCAGCTCGTTTTGGGAAGCCTGGAAAGTTGAGGCTTAAAAAAAGTGCCACCAAAACCTTCTTTTTGGCACGTTTTATATCAGCGCTATCGTACAAAATTTTTTAGAACAACAATATACATATCTTTCAATTTGCGATACCTTAAGCTTTCACGTTTACCTGGCCAATATTTTCTGCGATTTTTTTTGAACGAGTTGCAAGCGTTCAAAGTGAGGGTCGCGTACTTTTGACGCTGACTTTAGTTAATGCATATGATAGATAGATAGAAAAAATATTTAAAATCCTCAATAATGTTTTAACGTCTGGGATGAATTATATAGAAGATAATTAACAACACTTCCAGACCAAATAATATTTAATAAAATTTGACATTTCGTCGCTAGTCATAGTAACCTCATCAGAAATCCATGGTTAAATCTATTGAAAGAATTATATAAGAAATTGCATAAAAAGTAAAAGTCTTTTAAAACATGTTTTTTAACATCGAAATATAATGACTTACCATTAGGCAGAGCGTTGAAATTCAGGCACAATAGTAAATTTTTCGAAAAAAGAAAATAAAAGCAGAGTTTCCTCCAAGAACAATACAAATTCGATATGACATCGTGGAAATCTGAAACGTAAAGGTTAAATAAAAATGGTTCATGATTTCTAGAAAAAGATTTTCAAAAAAGATTTTGAAGAGGGGGCATGGTACAATGTACCATGCGGGCCCCGAGACGATCGAGCACTGAAAGGTTCGAACATACTGATTCGGAAGAAAGAAAATTTAAGCGCCAAATTAAAAATTTTTAAAGATTTTAAAAGGTAAATTCCATTAACAAACTTTATCTAAAATCATATTCGAAGCAGTATTGTAAAATTTCAAATAAGTAATATTGTTCAAAACGTTGTAATTCTCAGTTTTAATATAAATCATCTCGACAAAGGTTCTATTTAATAATTTGACTCCTTATGTAGTATTTTAATGTCACCCCGTTTGATATAATTTGAATTTCCATTATGAACAGAGTGGATGTGTCTAGCAATTTCTTTATGGTTTTTTCTACAATAGTTAATATTTCTGAAATGCTAATTTCTTCTAGTCTCTAGCGATCTTTTAGTTTGTCCTATATAGGACATACCACAAGAACAATCCAATTTATAAACAACATTACACTGTTCTAATTTTTCCAATGGGTCTTTCCCCAGTTTTATAAAACGGTCAAATTTTGAATCCATTCTAAAAATAGTATTAATATTAAAGTTAGAAAAAAGTCTACGAATTGGATAAGATATATCTGGATAAAAGTTAAAAGAGACCAATTTTTTCTATTCATTATTATTTGTTGAATTTAACTCGGAAGAAGGTTTTTTATTATTAATTTGAAAGACTCTTATTTTGATATGTTTTTCAGTAAAAAGTTTAGAATGACTTGTGATTTAATATTTTTTTAACTAAATTTAAATTTTCATGGTGAAAAGATTCATCGAAAAGAAGAATAGCTGAATCGACTAAATTCTTCACAATACCAATCTTTTGGTGTATAGGATTATTTGACAAAAAATTCAAAAGTCTACCGGAATATGTACTTTTTCTATACCAGTTTGTGATAATATCGTTTGAATTTTTTCTGATAATTTTTAAGATTAAAAAACTGATATAATTCTCAGATTCAACTTCAAATATGAATTTCAACCTTTCGTGATAGATATTAAAGCAAGAAACAATGTTTTCAATTTCGTCTTTATGAACAATAAGAAAAGTATCATCAACATATCTGTAAAACGAATGGATTTTAACCTTTAAATTATTAAAAAATGTTCTAATTTGAGATCTTGTAAGACAATTTCAGCAAGAATACCTGAATCGGAGACCCCATTGGAGTACCGAATTTTTTATTGTAATAATTATTATCAAATTGAAAACTAGAAGAATTCATGAGAAAGGAAATACCAGATTTAAAATCATTTTGAGAAATATTGCTAAAGTTTTTAATATAACACCATCTTTTATCGATACCAGAGAGAACCAATTCTAAGGGTATATTAGTAAATAATGATTTTACATCTAAAGACATAAAAATATGGTTATCCGGAATTTTGATTTTAATAATATTTTCTCGAAGAGTAAAAGAATTTTTAACGAAGGAATTTAATTCCGGAATAGAATCAGATAAGATTCCACTCATAGTTTTAGCCAAGTAATAAGTTGGAGTGTTAATATAGGATACCACAGGTCTTAGAGGAAAATTAATTTTATGAACCTTTGGAAGGCCATACATTTTTCCTATATTGGTATTGGAAGTTGACAATGACTTTATATTGAAAATACCATCGAAATATCCCTTAGAATTCCACTCTTTTAATAAATCAAAAGTAGAAGTTTGAAGTTTTTTGAGAGGATTAGAAGCAATTTTTTCATATGTACTAGTGTCACTGAGCATTTCATTCATTTTAGTATAATAAGATGATTTTTTGAGAATGACAGTAGTATTACCTTTGTCAGCACGAATAATTAAAATATCTTTGTTATTCTTGATAACATTTTTTGTTATTTTAATATTCTTAGCTATTTCTTTATCGATATGAGAAATTTTTTCCGTTTTTTTTAAAAATAATTTGAAGTTAAAGATAATATTTTATGTCTAAAATCTTCTCTAGATTCGGATGGAATCTTTTCTAAATTAATTTCTGAATCTTTTACAATTTCTAACATTTGGTTTTCTTTTTCGAAACAAAATACGAACTAAATTTTTCGCCAAGTCGAAGTATGTCAGCCACAGGTTCAGGAATGGTTTTTTCTGACAAATTAATAAGCCAAGGATCAGGAGAAGATTCTTATTTATGTTTATTAGTAGAAAGATTATTAGGATTAGTTAGTAACAAAGTTTGAAATTTTTTATTTAAAATTATTTCATCTCTGCAGACATAAGATTCACTGGATTTTTCAAATTCATAAATAAACTTTTTTGTTGAAAAGCCATATGTTCGGTTTAATAATGCAACTGTTTTGTAGAAAATTCGCCTTTTTGGTTTGAAAATTCAACAATTTAGTAGACACTTCTTTCTTTGTTGGTTCAAAACCAGGTGATTTCGTTTCAAAACGTATTTCATTTGGTAAAAAAATGTCTTTCTTTTTTGGTTGAAAATTCAAGTATTTTCATAGAAAATTAATTCGGCTTGGTTGAGGATTCAGCTATTTTCTTAAAAAATTGTCTTTTTTGGTTTAATTCAACAGTGAACTCAACCATTTTGGTGAAAAATTCAAATAGTTGGTTGAAAAAAAACGAAAATTTTTGTGGAAATTTCAACAGCTTTTTTTGGAAAGTATTGATTTAGGTTGAAAATTCATCTCTTTGGTTGAAAATTTAACTATTTTGTTTCAAATTCGTTTTTTTTCGTGGGGGTTGAAAATTAACTATTTGGTTGAGAATATAGTTTTTTGTTGAAAATTAATATTTTCGGTGCGAAAGTCCAAATTTGGTTAAAAAATAACTTTTTGTTGAAAATTAGTTCTTTTGGCTTGCAAATTCATTTCTTACAGTAAAAAAAATCATAATTTTCGGTTGAAAATGCAACTGTTTGGTTAAAAAAAAACTTGAAGTTATTTTATCTAGTAACTGTAACTAGTTACCTTTTTTCGCTAAGAAATGTAACTCTAACTAGTTACTCAAAACAAACTAACTTACACAACACTGGTCTGAACAATTGCAAAAAATGTTAATTTGTGACACGAATATTGTGCAAAAAAATGAACTCGTAATTTTAGACTTGTGCTGCTCTGTGGAGGTCAATTGAGTCAGTCATTGGCAGAAATACTGGCGCTGAATTTAATTTGAAAGCGTTTAACAAATTTGGTTGGAATGCCTCGCTTTTTGACGACACCGAGGGGAAATTTAACGCAGGCAGTATTAATCGTGCATTTCCGGTGTCGAAAACTATCTGCTGCTCAAAACATTTTCCAATATTTCCTGATGCGATCCACTCCCGTAAGAGTTGACGGCTGATTATCGTTCACCTCCCCATTCTCCATTCTCCAAATTGTGTCAGCGGCTGCTGGGAATTATTTACTCGCATTATCGCGCACTTTACGCGAACAAAACACAATGTAATAACAGTAGGTGATTTAACGAGACAAAATTTCTCTGAATATTTCGACTTACTGCCGTCAATCGAGTTCAATTGTATAATGCTATTACTTCCCAAAAACTAATTGATGCGTTTTATTGCAGAGCTCGGGATATATAAACAATAGAGTTAATCATCGCAGTCAGTATATTCGGCTGTTCTCCGAATTTCATCATCACATACCGATTCAAAATATGGCTACTATAAGGTTGAAATGTATGACTTAACTTTCTCTATAAATATGTCACTGAAGTTCGCAACGTTTATTAATGAAAATATAACATTTTTAATAAGTACTCAAATCAATTTTTTGTTGTTCAATTATTGCAAGAATTATGCAATATATGTGGCGTGAAACTAAGAAACTGACCTCACAGCACCTGTTCAGCTTTTCGAGAAAATCGTGCTTTCATGGGACGGGAGCCTGCCTCGTGTTAAATAAACGTCATACGTCATATAAATCCCGCTCTTTAGAATCATTAAAATTCTCGCGTTCGATTTTTGGTGCTGTAAGGTCGTTTTCTTCGTTCCACGCCACATATGATCTTAAATGATAATAACTCATTAAAACGTCATACACTGGAACTTTGATTGAAGCAGTCTGGATTTACGCTGTTCTAAGAATTGATGCCGCGGCGGTTTCATGATGTGCGGAGCAAGGGAGGCTTGCTCAGTGAAGCGTAACAAACAAGAAGGAGGACTGCACCCGTGCCTGTTTACGTTCAGACGGTCTGGAAATAAGATCCAGGCCAATGCGAGCCATGCCCGAAACCGTTCTTAATTCCAAGTTCCAGGGTATTTATTATTTCAATAAAATAAACTATACTGGAACATTGTGCGCGCTATACACGCACTAATGAGACTTTCAGCAGAAAAATCTCGAATTATTTTCAACATTTTGTTATGGATTCTAGAGAAAATGTTCTATGATTTGAAAACGATGTATATGGTATAAATAAGATTCTTTATTATAGCGAGAAAATTCTAGTACATTCAATATAAATGACATAGTTTTTTTAATTTACTTAAAATGTTTCTAAAGTAGTACACTATTTTTCGAATCAACAAAATATGCCTCGCTACGTATGGAATTATCCGACACAGTACTGTTGATATTTTTTTAAAATTTAAAAATCATTGAAAAATACATTTTCAAGGTATTTCCAAATAAACTATTTATCAGGGTAGAATTAATTTCGACTCTTTGAATTTGATTAGAATTTTCTATAAGGCTCCATTTACCGCGTTTTATGGACATATTTGTCACACAAATGTACGAAATTATTTTTTTTTTTCATTTCAAAATTGTATTCTTAGAGTTCCAGAGTAGAAAAAAATTTGACATTCATGTCCATGATGAAACTGAGAAAAATTCAAGATCTGTAATGTAACAATTTATTCAATCAAGACAGAAGCGGAAAACATTATTTCAATTTTTATTTGACATAAGCACATGTAACTTTATTGTTAAACAACACTCAAAAGGATGTTTTTACAATTAATTAAGAATAACCATTTTTATATATTTTCATTGCATTAATTACATTTAAATAGTAATTTTGAAAACTCAAACTTAGCACAAACGATTAATTTTTGCTAGTTCTATTAATAATTTAAGCTCCTGTCATATGACAAATTTCACTTCACGACTGTACTTTTGAGAGGTTTTCGATTTTTCAAAATTTCCACTAATCGTGAATAGCGACTCAAAAAACCTTCTTCGATTCAAAATTCAACTACTTAGTTGAAAGTGGAACCACTTTGTTGAAAAATCATTTTTTTGGTTGATGATTCATCATTTTAGTTGAAACTTTTTTTTTTAAATTCAACTGTTTTGTTAACATTTTTTTTAAATTATTATTTGAACTGAAAATGTAATTATTCCATGTTTGGTTGCACCTTCTTTTTCTTCAGATAAAAATTCAATTATTTGGTTACAAATGTATGTATTTTGTTGAACCTTTGTTTTTTGTGGTAGAAAATTAATCTTCCTGGTAACTAATTCACCTTTTCGGTTAAAAATTCAAATACTAGGTTAAAAATTCAAATATTTGACTAAAAATTCATGTATTTCGTTAAAAATTATTCTTTTTTGGTAGAAAATTAATCTTTTTGGTTGATAATTAGTCTTTTTATTGAAAAATAAATTTTGTTGACTAAAAATTTAACTATTCCATTTTTTGTCAAAAATTTCTTTCTGATAGACAATTAATTCCTCTAGTAGAAAATTAATTTGTTTTGTTGAAAATTTGACTATTTCCTTGTAAATTTATTGTATTTGGCTTATAACTTATTTCTCTAACTTAAAACTGAACTATTCTATTTTTTGTTAAAAATCTATCTTTCTTAGATGAAAATTCATCCATTTTGGTGAAAATTTGTCTTTTTTTGGTTGAAAATTTAACTATTCTGTTGAATATTTCAATAAAAATTAAAATATTCGGTTGGAAATTCATGTATTTTGTTAAAAATTATTCTTTTTTGGTAGAAAAGTAATCTTTTTCGTTGAAAATCTTTTTTTTATTAAAAATTAATTTTTTTAACTAAAAATTTAACTATTCCATTTTTCGTCGAAATTTTTTTCTGATAGACATTCAATCTTTTTGGTGGAAAATTCATCTGTTTGGTTGCAAATTTAACTATTTCGTTGAAAATTTATTATATATTTGGCAAAAAGCTTATTTCTCTAACTTAAAACTAAACTATTCTATTTTTTGCTGAAAAGTTATCTTTTTTAGTTGAAAAAGCATCACTTTTGGTGAAAATGTGTCTTTTTTTGGTAGCAAATTACCCTTTTTGGTTGGAAATTCATCTATTAGGTTTAAAATTCTATTACAAATTAAACTGTTTGGCTGGAAATTCACGTAGTTTGTTAAAAATGATTCTTCTTGTTGGAACATTAATTCTTCTGGATGAACTTTCATTTCATTGGTAGAAAGCTAGATTTTTTTTATTGAAAACAAATTCTTTTAACTTAAAATTTAACTATTCTATTTTTCATCGACATTTTTTTTTAACGGAAATTTAATCTTTTTTGTTGAAAATTCATCTGTTTGGTTGAAAAATGAACTATTTTGTTAAAAATTTATATTTTATTTGGTCAAAAGCTTACTTGTCTAACTTGCAATTAAACTATTCTAGTTGTTTTTAAAACTCAATCTATTTTGTTCAAAATGTGTTGTTTCTTTTTTTGTAGAAAATTCATCTTCTGGGTTGAAAATTCAACTATTTGGTTAAAGATTTTTACGTTCTCATCAGAGAGCGTATTAGATTTGTTTAAAATTTGACCCCCCCTCCTCCCAGTTTTTGTCAAATGTCCACGTTTTGAGACCCCTTGAATAACCCGAAAAAAGGTTTTTACGAATGTGTCTGCCTGTATGTATGTATGTCTGTATGTATGTATGTCTGTCTGTGAGCATGATACCTTTCGAAAGAATTGACAGATTAGATTGGCTTTTGGTATATTCTTTACCTGTCCTAAAATGAAGGTCAAGTTCGTTAGCCAGCTATTTTGGATGGAAATTCAAAAAGTTAGAGCATTTTGAAAATTTTCGAGATCATTTTAACTTTTTTTATTCGAATGACTTTTTTCGATAAAAAACAAATCACCGGACTTATAGGATTTACAAAATTTAAAAAAGAAACGAAAATGAAAATTTTGAGCCAAACAACGCACGATATGAAAAAAGTCAATATAAAGAAACGTTGCTTTTTGAACGCCCTACAAAACTGTTATAACAACTTTTTGAATTTTCTTGAAAAATCGAAAATGAAAATTTTGGTCATACAAATAGTCGCGCGCCCTAGGCGCGTTCAATCTTGCGAGCCGCGCGCGCAGCACGCTATGACAATGTACCCGCACAGCTGGCAGATTTTTTGTTTGTTTGAAGATGCATCATTTTAGTCAAAAGTTTATCTCTTTGGTTAAAAATTTAACCAATTTTGTTGAAAATTCGTAGTTTGTTTTTGTTGATAACTCGTCCTTTTTAGTATAAAATTCAATTATTTTGGTAAAAATGCATATTTTTTAGTGATAAATAAAAAAAAAAATTTAATTAAGATCGAAAAGAAATCTATTTTATCATAAATAATTCTATACAAAATGAGCATGAAAAAGATTCACAATTAAAAAAAAACAGAAATATTAGCAATGTTAGAAATAGATTAAATTTTGTATTGTTTCTTTTCCTAATTGGAAAAGGTCATAATCTAAATAGATTGGTTCAAGTTGAAAATTCGTATTTTTTGGTTTAATGTGAAGTTTTTTTCATTGAAATATTTATGCAATAACAGGGTATTTTAGCCTTTTTTCACCTCAAATAGGTTATTTTAAATGAAAATAATTTGACTACAAAAATTAAACTTACGATTTTGAACAACTTTAGATTATTATTTATAATGTTTTTTGTTGAAAATTGGTATTTTTGAACAAATATACAGCGCTTCATCTATATATTGTAAAAAAATATTATATATTTATTCTCAAGTTAAGATATCAGTTTTCATAAATTGTTAAGAATACTATAAATTTGATGTTATCGGTTTTGGCTATATAAAAGGATAGCAACATCTTTAATCACCAAAAATATTCTCTTTGCTTTTCTTCTATTACATATAATAATAGATACTATAAAGTAGAAAAAGTTGTTATTATTATTTTATATTTTAATTTGAAAATTGCGTGTGACAAAAAAAATAATGATCGCGTGTTTGTTTTCTATAGTACAGTTATAATTTCAGTTATTTTCACTAATGTAAAGACCTCGAATTTAGAAGAGTTGAAATTTAAAAATAATACTGGAATTCGTTGAAAGTGATTGAGCTTCTGAAATAAGTAGGCACCCTTGTTAATTTAAGTTTCATAACTTTTCCTTTGAATTTTATTTGTTTGGAAATGTTTTTAACAAATGACCCTAATTTAGAGCATGATATTTCAGACTCTCGCCTGCTCGCAAATTATATATCTCAAAGCATATCTTCGTCACAAAATTTCATCACGAAATTTCGCACGATGAGACACCCTGTCACTTCTCGTTATAGCCGTTAACGATCGCATGTGAGAGCCAAGATTAGTTAATGATCCGGAATCTTGAAAGAATATTGGAAGCTAATTAGGCCAGTGCGTTCCGTAATAGGCTTCGCCACTGGGTGTACTTGGCCAAGCGTAAATATAAGGCGTGGCAAGGAAAAGTACGACCTGTTCTATAACCATCTAAAAGTAGAATTTCCTATTTCATTTTCCTTCCTCGAAGTCTCATCATACATCCGACAAGATTTCCAACAACTACTATAAAGAGAAAACAAAAGAATCACCTCTTCAAAGTAACTAGGAACTCGTAAAAGCTTTGCGAAATGTACAATCGTCATTCATTGTTCCAACAATCGTGTCAGGGTCGTTTCACAGGGTGTCTTCTGTGCGAGAATTCAAGAAAATTCAGATATTATCCGGGAATTGAAAACAATCCGGGAATTGTCCTTGATTTTATTTTTGATGCGGGAAGTGCTTTTCATTTCCTTATAATTTATAATTTTTCTATTGTCCCTTTGAGCTACTTGCGCTACTTTTTTCTTACTTAAAATAGAAATTCTCAAAAACCATTAAACAATTAAAAACATATGTTTTAAATAAATTGTAATATTGCGATCGAGAAAATTACGAACTTTGCAGCCCACTATGCATTTTATGTAAGCTTCTGTATCGTAAGAGGGACCTCACATTTATAAGCGGGAAAAATGCGGAAATTGTCCGGGAATTTCATGGGCAAACTTTAGTAGACTGTTTTATGTTTTATCTATTTAACCAATTCTCAAACTATTCTCTAATATAATTCCAAAGGTTTAAGCAGAATTTTATATTCGCCAGCCAAAAAACATGCGTACTATGCGCATGACTTAATTCATTGTTTAAGTTCTATAAGGGACCATGCATAAATTACATAGATTTTTTTTTCTGAAATTTTCAACCACATACCCACCTTTGTTCGGTCTCTTAAGGCTTACCTCTCCCATCATCTTACGTAATTTTTGCCGAATAAATTATTGTTGTTAATTTATTTCGGGGGCCATACAAAAACAACGTAAGACGATTTGAGTTGTAATTTTTAAACAAAAAGATGCGATTTTTACCTAAATAGATAAATTTCAAAATAAAAAGAAAGAATTTTCAACAGGAGTTGAATTTTCAATCAAGAAAGTTTTTTAGTCCATGAAGAAAAAATTTTAATCCAAAATGTCGATAATGTCGAAGTTTTAATAAACTACATACATTTTCAACAAAACAGTTAAATTCAAAACAAATGAATCAATTTTCAACCCAAAATGAAATATTTAAATTTTCATGAAAAACGTTAATTTTAAATCGAAGAACTAATTAAAAAAACAGTTAAATATTCTACCGAATTTTTGTATTTTGAAGTGAAAAAGACGCATTTTCTTCTAACTTCTGAATTGTTAACAACGAAGTTAATATTCCACCAAACAGTTATATTTACAACGTAATAGTTGAACTTACAGTTAAAAAAATTTAATTTGCAACAACAAACATACTTTGAACAAATTTGTTCAATTTTCAACGAAACAAATTAATTTTCAACTAAAATTGTGAGTCTTTCACCAAAAAATAAATTTTTAGGAAAGTAGTTCAACTTTCAACCAATAATTAGAATTTTTAACCTAAAAATATAAATTTTCAACAAAAAATGTATTGATTGATATTTTAACTAAAAGATATTGAAATTTTTAATAAAAAATAGTTGAATTTGACCAAAAAAAATTCAACAACATCTTTGAATCCTCAAATAAAATAGAATAATTAGTTACCTTTTTAACCAAAACATTGATTTCCTACCAAAAAAGATGGATGTGAAAAAAAAAAATTATGAATCAAATAGTATGATTTTCATCTGATGAATATACATTTTTAACCTCACATGGAATACTTCAGTTTTTAGTTAAATTAATTGATTTTGAATTAAGTAAAACACTAATTCGATGAAGAAAATAGTTAAATTCTTAACTAAAGAAAATAATTTTAAATTAAATGATGAATCTTCAACTAAACTAGAAAAATTCAACAAAGTAGTTTAACTTTTGACCAAGTAGTTGATTTTCTAACAAGTTGTTGAATTTTTTTTAAAAATATGGAGTTTCTAATCTGAAAATGTGAAATTGCAACAAAAAAGTTCGTTTTCAGCCGAAAAAGATTAACGTCAAACCAGAAAATTGTAGTTTAAACCAAAAAATATCAAGAAAAAAGGCGAATTTTCAACAAAACAGTTGATATTTAAACTAGAAAGGATAACTCTTATCAACACTATAGTTGAATTTTCCAAAAAATAATTCAAATTTGCACAAAATAATAAAATTTATAATTAAAATGCAAATTTACAACAAACAATTTAATAGTAGACTTCAACCAAAAAAAGTTGGATTTTCTTATTAGATTCTATTCATTTTTTTAAATTTTATTTAAGGGGCAAAGACTGTGAAGCTTACGATAGATAAATAGGAATTTCGATAATTTTAAAACTAAATAATAATAGTTTAAATATACATTGACGTCTCTTCTTCATACTTTTGAAATATAAGGTCAGAATATATTGTTTCTTCTCATTTATGTTCTTAATTTATAAAAAAAATGTAAAACACAGGTAAAAAAATAAAGTGTTGTTTGAAAGATCACTTTTTTGTTTAAAATTTCACTGTCTTATAAAAAATTCTACTTTTTGGCATACAAATCTAACTATATGTGGTTCAAAATTCACCTATATTCTTGAAAATACGTCACTTTTTATTGAAAGTCTTCCTATTTGGTTTGAAATTCAACTGTTTGGTTGACAATTTTTTTTTAATTGAACTATCTGGTTAACAAGTCATTCTGATTGGTTCAAAACTATCTTTTTGTTGAAAATTCAGCTTTTTAGACAACTCTTTAGATAACTCTTGCAGATTCTTGAAAATGACCAATGAGTTTTTCAAATTATAGTTTCAAGGAACATGAAAGAAATATTTTTAACCTCAAATGCTTTCAAAATGGCTTATTTTAGCACCAATAAATAGTTTTGATGAAAAAAATACATATTTCAAAATACTTTTGCACAAAAAAATTGTTTCTATCGAAAGAGACCTCAATATAGAGAATCACATATATCATACAAAGACATAGTAGTGTATATCATTCTATTTTTCAGAAGGTAAACAAGTTTAACAATCCATGGGTACGGGGATTCGAACCCCCAATAGGTTTTCACATGAAATTCCAAGTTAGAACGTTAGTCCACACGACCACCACATTTCCCTGACTTTTTTAAATATTAAATAATGTTATCATAAATAAAAAAATTACTTCACTATATGCTTATCGATAAGTTTGTTATTTATAAAAATGGCATTTGTGTAAACATTTTATTTTCTAGTCAATTTCTGATCGTAGTATGGATCTGAGTTTGGAATTTGATTCTTCTCAACTTTAAATTTAGAAAACTTTAAATAAACTGTTGAACATTCATTTATATAAACGCTTAATAATTTATACATTTAAACGGAAGTTCTCAACATGATTTGATAGAATAATTTTTGATTAAATAATGTTAAGCTACAAAATTTGAAATTTCGAAAATTAAATACTCTTTAGATTATAAGACAAATTAGTTTTATTTTAATTCGCTTGTAATCAATAATTGTTAAATTGTTATTTATGCACCGAAATAAAAAATTGCACTTGAAAATTTGAAATTCAACAAAATAAAATGAGTTGAAAATTTTGAAACAATTCAGTTTCAAATTTTCTAGTTTTGTCTATTTAATTTATAATTGCTAATTTTTAATAAACATTAGAATATTTCCAAATATTCAAAAAAAATCCTTTTTTTAATAAAATAATTTCAATTCACAATGGGTTATAAATTTAATTATTTTAGACTGAAATAATATTTGAACATAGGGTTTGAAATGGAACAAAAGCGTTCAATTATGAAAATATTAATTTCAAATTATTTAAAAATTGAAAATAGTTTTGGGGTGAAAGATTCAAAATTCAAGAAGGTCAGAAAAAGGAATCTTTCCAATTAATTTTTTTTCATGTTTTTGTGAACATCAAATTAATTATTTGATCTGACAAATTTGTGATTAAAATTTTTTTTATTTATTTTACTTTTTATTCATGTTTGTATTTATTTTCGTAATTGTTATGCCATTTTTAATTGACGCATATACGGTTGAAGTCTTTCCAATTAACTTTTTCTGATTATGTTATACTTTTTGTAGGTTTTGTTTTGAGTGACCATTAATTCGAAAACAAATATTTCATATTAAATTTTTTTCCACAAGTTGAAAAACCACTCAACTAATTTTTATAATAAATCAAAGTACATTTTTCTGCTGAAAGTAGGGTAGAAGGTATACAATTCCCGCGCCTAATGATTTTTCCTTTATTCTGCCAGAAGCTAAACTTAGAACAAATAAGTCGTAATAATTTAAGATTTGAAAATCGTTGATAAATCCATTATTCAAATATAAGAAACTTTAGAATGTTGAAAAATTAATTCTTCTACATTTTTTCCAAATGAAACTTCATAAACTATTATCAGTTTAAAAATAATTTTTAATAAATAGATTCATAATTATACGCTTTTATTCAATTTCGAATTATATGTTCAAATATTGTTTAAGTCTAAAATATTCCGTTTTTAACCCAAAGTGTTTTGATTGAAAAAAAGATTTTTTTAACATATTTAGCAATATTTGACTATTTATTTGAAATGAGCAATTATAAATCAATTACTCGAAACCAAAAATTGAAAACTGAATTTTTTCAAACAGAAAGCCTGGAATCGTTAAAATTTTAGTCTGCTGAATTTAAATATCGAAGGTAGAATTTTAATTGTTTCATTTTTTTAATTTCAAATTTTTAGGTGCAGTTTTTTATTTGGATGTTTACACAACAATTTAACATTTATTGATTTCAAACGACTTAACATTGAAATAAAAGTGTTTAATTTTTAATGTTTCTAACTTAAAATTGCTTAAAAATTATATAATTTCCAACATTAAAAAATGTATTGATTCATTCTTCAATTAACAACATTGAAAATGATAACGTGGACCTATATTTTTCAACCAGAAAGCTCGCTCAACTGTTTATTTTATAAGAGTTTATTCATTACAATTTTGTAGTTTAACGTAATTTGATTTGAAATTGTTAATCTAAATAATGTTAAGAGCTTCCATTTTATATGCGTGTAAATTATTGAAAATTTAAATAAAAAAATTTCAAAGCTTTCATTTCAAAAGTTAGTAAATTAAATATTTTTAAAGTTAGTAAATTTCAAAGATTTTCCCGGTTCTGATTGTCTGGTAAGAAATGGACGAAGTTCAACTCCTCGCACGCTTGTACCATTGAATTGTATAATTGAATAATAATAATTTTAGGCAGAAAATAAGCATTTATATTTATATTCATGACCAAAGATTTCCCGGATCTGCTCACGAAATCCAGACGAATTCCCAAATTTCCCGGGTCGCTAGACACTCTGTTTTCACGTTTAAAGCATCGAAATTTAGAGAGTTTATTATGAAAGTTTGAAACCTATAATGAAGTATTTAATTTTAATATGTATATATATATATAAAATTACTAAAATTACTAAAATTACTCAAAGCTAAAATTACTGCAGTAACTTTTGCTTAGCATAATAACATGATTTAATATAAAATAAATCAGGGAAATGTGGTGGTCGTGCGGACTAAGGTTCAAACTCGAAATTCTATGTGAAAATGTGTTGGGGGTTCGAATCTCCGTACCCATATATACTAAAATGTGCTTTCCTTCTCAATAATCTAATGATATACTACTAGTTCATTGAAGTTTGGTCAGACATTATGGTCACTTTTGATACAAACAATTTTGTTTGAAGATTTTCAAATGTGTTTTTTATTCAAACTATCTATTGGTGCTAGGCAAAGCAATTTTGAAAGTATTTCGGCTTGAAAATATTTGTTTGAAATGTTTTTTCAAACATTTATCTGAAAAACTCATTGATCATTTTTCATAATCTACATTCGTTGCCCGATTTCCATAAAAATGAGTATTTTGAAGTTTTTGAAGCTTAACGTTGGATTTTCAAACCAAAAAGACGAATTTTTAAGAAGAAAGTTAAATTATTAGCCTAAAAAGTTGAAGTTATAACAGATCATTTTCAACCATCTAGGATGATTTTTTTCAACAAATTGTTCAATTAAAAAAAAAGTTAAAATGTAGACGACGCGCGCCTAAAAAACCTACCTTTTCCATACTTTTCCTCCCCTACACCCTTTCATATTTATACATCCACTCTCCCCCCACATCCGCCCTCCCCACACGCTAAACTTCGCTTTCCCACCCTTTTCCTCCATTCCCAACTACTGCCTCATCTACTTCCCCCTCTCCTCACTTCCCCGCTCACAATCAACTTTCCTACTTCCCCAACTTACATTTTGTCTCACTTTCCCAACCTGCATTTCCCCTCACTTCCCCATCCATCGTTTTCCCTCATTTCCCTTATTTCCCTAGTTTCCTTCCCTCACTTCCACTTCCCACACTTTCTCTCCCCTCACATATCACCACTTCTCCTACTTCACCTACCCTAATCTTCCCTTACATTTCCTACTTAACTTCCCCTCATTTTCCCTCACATATCCTAAAAGCCTTATTTCTCCTCACTTCCACTGCGTCTCCCTCCTCTTATTTCCTTTAATTTCCCCATCCCTCACTCCCCCTACCACCCTTTCATTATTTCACCTCACTTCTCCTACTCCCCTCCCCACATTTCCGCTCACTTCCCTTCTTTGGAAATCCTGAAATTTGGAAACGAAATTTCGCTAGACATCCTGTGAAAACAAGGTTCGTATTTGTAAAAAACTCACAACAATTTTAATCAATTTGATGAATCTCAAATTTACAAATATAGAGCACCTCTTTTAGTCTGATTTATTACGAAGCTCCTCGTCATCTCGAAAATGCGGATGAGTAGTGCAGTTTTTTTCATAAGCTTGTCCAGTCATCCCGATTTTCCAGGGCGACTAGTCCATCCCCTTTTCCAATCCTCTAACTTTCCGGGACGAGTAGACACAGCCTGATTATTAATAAAAACGATCCAATTAATTTTATTCATAACCAGCTTTTATGAATATCCTATGTAATCCACTGATATGAAATGATTGGTCTTGAAAAATATATGCAGTCTTTATTTGGACGAAATTATTTATGTATCGGTGGAACTGGTATAATATCCGTACTTTTTTAACAGTAAAAATCGAAAGGCTTGGCTTTGATGAAGAAATTAATCGATCGCTGAGCCAGCAAACAAGGACTGAACGTTTACTCGTGCTTAAGCTGATTCTACCATTTCGTATAGATATACGAGATTGTGTTTCGTCTGCGACAATGCGGCTCCATCCATGTACACATCGAGATTTCGATGAGCTTAGCCGGGGTTCGAATTCATTTAGTGTCTCGATTCTCGCTGGATCTCGAACGAGACTCGTGCCATTGTCGCAGTACAGTCATCCCTGCTTCGCGAGGTCCAACATACATGCGCTATTTGTCTTTCGTACGTTTACGATCCTTTGATATACGATTCACCATTCAGAAATAATGAGCATTCAAAATCAAGACATCAAAAGCCAGAATAAAAGTCCAACTAATCCTTGTAGATGATATATATATATTTTGAAAAAAATGTATACAAATTCATTGTAATTTGTTTCATCAGAGGAATCACAGTACATTCCGTTTTGCTCCTCATCCACTTTTTCACCCCTTTTCCCTCTTTTTAAGGTTACGTAACTCTAAGCAGAAACCCTCATAGTTTCGGTCGGGTGTCCGACCGTCCATCGCACTCTTTCTGAGTGGGGAAATACGGGGAGGTGAAGTAGAGGAAGGCCCTAGCCGACTTTGCCCTGTACCGTAACCGACTTTACCTCACACCCTAGCTGACTTTACACCTACCCTAGCTAACCCTAGGATTGGATGAGATATGATCGGTCGGCTGTACACAGACGAGCGGAAGGATAGCTACGCGCGCGTAGCTGTTGATGGTAGCGAAACTTTTGCCCCGGAAAGAGCGTGAAAGAAGGGTTGCCAACCTATAAAATGCATAAACTCCAGCTGATCGCATCAGCTATTATAAATAGTTTATTGTTCAGACAAACCAGATATTATTACGTTTCAAAAATACATTTGAGTAAAACAAACATAACCTAACAGATTTAGTGTCTTGTCACTCTGAATGTTTATATAAACAAGTACTTACGACTCCAGTCAGTAATCAATATGATTTTACTTTTGAACAGGCACCATGCAACTATTTTTTTGGCATATTAAACACTTTTAAATTGATTATATTATTCAAACTTAAAAAATACGTCCGAATCTTCGGCTTGTGTGCATCATTACCTTTGATGACATCTGCGTTACCGGCAGTTTCGATCAGCTGGAGTAGATACATTTATAAGTTGGAAACCCTTCTTTCACGCTCTTTGCGAGACGAAAGTTTCCTTTGCCCCAACAGTTCTACGTGCGTGCAGCTAACCTTCCGCTCGGCGGTGTAAAGACACAATTTTTTCCTTTTTTTATAGGGTTTCGATTTATTTGTTAAAAATTATAAGCAAAAATTCAACGCGTTAGAAAACAAGACAATTCAAAAGAGATTCTTTTTGATGATAGCGGTTTCAAATAATTCTCAAACTATTTATTTGTTATTTTTGTAGATCTGAAGGACATCATCCACAGCGAAGATATCCCAAACGACTCAACTGAGGAATGAAACCCGAAAGATAAATCAATTCGGTAGTTTCAAGGCAAAAACATCTTCATAGATGACTGTCTATAATCTTCATAGACATGTTCTACAGGCCAAAATGCTCTAAAAATATGGGAAATAACGAAATTTTCAACAAAATAGATTAATTGTTTAACCAAATAGTCGAATCAACAAGAAAAAAAATGCAATGAAGAAGATTCATTTTTTACCAAAAAAGACAAATTGTCAACCAAAGAAATTATTTTTAAGTAAAATAATGAACCTCTAGCAAAAAACGATTTTTTAACAAAGAAGCTACAAACACTTTCCCCCAAATTTCGCGTCTTTTGGTTCGAAATTTGAATATTGTGGTATCAACTTTCGGCCCATTCTAATACTTTCGCAATCATAAATGATGATAATGTAATGAATTATAACAAATTTGCATTTTTTTTTGGGGTGAACAACTTTTGACTATCAATTTTTATTTCGCGCGTTTTGTCGTTTTCCACAAAGTTTTCGTTTTTATTTTTAATGCCATTTTTTATGATTAACACCAAAGCTACACGTCTTATCAAAAAGAGACTATTAAATTTTTTAGATGTGTTTCAGGTGCATAATTTTTGTTCACTATTTTTTTTCGTAGCTTGTGTCGTTTTTCCAAAAATTTCATTTTTTCAATTTTTAATGTTATTTTCCACAAATACAACAAAATCTACGCGTTCTGTCAAGAAGTGATTATTGACAAATTTGCAGATATTTCTGGAGCACAATTTTTGTTCTCTCATATTTTTTCGTATCTTGCATAGTTTAATCACAAAATGGAAATTTTCATTATTTTTGTGCGATGAAAATTTGAATTTTCGATTTAGAACAAAATTCCAAAAGTTGTCATGATAATATTTTAGGCCTTTCAAAAAGCAACGTTTTTGTTTTCCTGACTTTTTTTTATATCGTGCGTTTTTTGGCCTAAAATTTTGATTTTCGATTAATTTTTCTAATTTTGTAAATGCTATCATCTGATAATTTTCTTTTTATAGAAAAAAGTCATGAAAATAAATTTTTCGGCTTGATAAGTACTGTGAATAGTCGTACATAAAATTTCTAAATCTTACAAAAATGGTCTCAAAAATTTCAAAAATACTCGAACTTTTTGAATTTCTATCTCGATTGGCTAGTTAATGATCTCGTTATTTCTTTTAGGATCTACAAAAAGTGTGCCGAAGCTCGATTTGTTCCGCTCATTTTTTCGAGAGTCATCGTGTTTACGGACGGCGGGTGGACAGACCGACAGACAGACACCATCGCCAAAACTTGATTTTCGGCTTCAGGGGGTCTCGAAACATAGAAATCCGTTGAAAAACTGTGGTGTCATATTTCGGACAATTCTAATACTTTCTTGATAATAAATGATGAGAATGTAAAAAGATACATTTTTATGCAAAAATGGAACAGTAATTTTATCAATAAAAAAATTAATTTTCAACCAAATACTTGAATTGTATGCCGATATAGTAAAATTTTCAACAAGATAGTTATATTTTCAGTTAAAGAGATGACTTTTCAAACAAGAACTATTTATTTTTAACAAAATAGTTCAACTATTGACCCAGTAGTTAAATTTTTCACTAAGAAACGTTAATTCTTAACAAAAAATGTAATAGTTGATCTTCAATCAAAACAGAATAATTTTTTACAAAAAAATTGCATTTTTAACCAAAAAAGATTACATTTAAAGAAAATATTAGAACGAACAAGGACGATACAATATTTTTTTCATTCAAAACAATTTTTCATGTTTCATGAAAAGTACTTGATTGGGACATTGGAAGAAGAAAGGAATGAATTTCGAGGTTCATCAGTAATTCCGAACAGTAGCCGGGGAAAACACTCATCTTGAAGAACTGCCCCGCTGTGTATTCCTTTTTTTTTATTTATCACATGTATTTAAAGACATCCGTTGTAAATAGCAACATTTCGGATGTTGGTCACGAACGGCTTTATTAAGACCATCCCAACCGTTGAAGGCGTGGGTGATGGAACGCACGATCGCCATCCTCCTACCCTTAATTCCTCTCTACTGATGAAAGGGTAACTGCACAGATTTGGTCCAGTTCAACGAAATTTCAATTTTTTTCATTTCCACTTGAAATTTGCAATCTGTCGATTTTGCTGGAATCAGAGAAGACAGAGGAACATTTCCATTTCAAATCAGGCCGATAGTTGAAGCTTAGCATTTCGTGGCAGAATGATTCGGTATTTGGATATAATATTCCACTTTGTGAAGAAGATTTTTTAATTGGCATTAGGGCCGATAATTTTCATTTTTATTCTGCTATTAATTTAAAAAATGTATATTTCTGCAAATAAAATAAAAATTAGATTTTTCATGTTTCGGTAAGGACTGACTCACCGGACTCGCAAGTAAGTCTATGTGAATCAGTCCTTCCTTATAAATTTCACAATTTAACTGACCTAAATTCTATTATAATGTATATTTGCCAAAAAACGTTATGTTTTTCATAAATTTTTTCAACTTTGCAGTTAATAATGTAATGCATTTCAACCACGGATAGGGGTTAAAACTTAATATAATTAATATAAATTTTTATTTTAGGTTTAAAAACACAAAAAGTGGTTAGCTATCCATGGTTTAAATGCATTATATTATTAGCTGCAAAATTTAAAAAATTTGCAAACATAATATTTTTTTGAAAATATACATTATAATGGAATTTAGGTAAGTTAAATTGTAAAATGTATAAGGCACGGCTGCTTTACATAGCCTTACTGACGTGTCCGATGAGTCAGTCCGGGACGAAATATAAAAAATATCATTTTTATTTTATTTAAAAAAAAGCGTATTGTTTTGAAATTAGTTGCAGAACAAAAATAATATCGACCCTTATGCTAATTAAAACATCTTCTATACAATAATTATGATACTTGGATAAATTAAAAACGATATCTTTCAAAAAAACAGCAAAGATGACATTGTTACTCTAATGTTTTCAGAGAAAATAAAGGAACACGTATTTCACAGTTTCATCACAAACAAATTTTTTTTTATAACCATTTGCGGATTACCTGTGAATTCTAAAAAAGCGACAGATTTTTTTTCTCAAAATGCAGTATTTTCCGTATGAGCGTAGATATTCGGAATTTTCTTTTTTTTTCGATGAAAAAATTCTTGTTCTTCCAACTGATTTAAAAAATTTGATTTGAAAAATGTCAAAAAGGCGGCGTTTTTTCAAATTATTCGAAGGGAATTTTCTTAAAAACCACACTTTTTAAGACAAATTTCTTGTTTACAAATAGATATTTATTACCTACAACTCTTGGTAAAGCACTGCCTCACATTGAAAAAAATTATTCAGGGCTGCTACAGGTCAGGGAATTCCAGAAAGTCTGGAAAAATCATAAAATGTAAAACTGGTCAGGAACAATAAAAAATGTCAGGGAAACTCTGACAGATTCTGGGAATTTTCTATAAACTGAAGTTAAAGTCAATTTTATTATTTTTATGAAAATTACACAATTTTGTTGAAGTCATTCTTTTTGGTTGAAAATTTAAAATTTTTGTTGCAAATTTGTCTTTCTGAGAACTACCTTGTTAAAGATTCATTTCTTGGGGTTGATGATTCATCATTTTAGTTGAAAAAACTTTTTTTTGTCCCAAATTTAACTATTTTGTTGAAATTTTGTTGAACTTACTTTTTTAACTGAAAATTGATCTATGCCAAGTTTGGATGAAAATCTATATCTTCTTGGTTAAAAATTCATTTTTGAGTCGATAATTTAACTATTTCGTTTGACATTTATTTTATTTGTTAACATTTTTTTTTGCTGAAAATTTAACTATTCTATTTTTCATTGAAACTTTATTTTGTTCAGTTGAAAGTTCATGTATTTCATTGAAAACTTGTCTATTTTTATCAAAAATTAATCTTTTTGTCTGAAAATTGAATTCTTCCGTTAAGAAATTATTTTATTTGATACAAGATTATCAATTTTTTTTTATTTTGGGTTAAAAATGAATTTCTTTCATTGAATGTTATTTTCTTTTGGTTGAAAATTTATTTTTCTAACTGAACATTTAACTATTCTATTTTTGGTTGCTGGAAATGCAACTACTTTGTTATAAATTCATTCTATTGATTGAATATTCATCATTTTAGTTTAAAATTATTTTCTTTTTTTAGAGTTGTAACTATTTTGTTGACAATTTGTTTTTCTCAGTTAAAAATGAACTTTTCAAACAGAAAATTTAACCGTTCCATTCGGATTCGAAATTTACCTTTCTTAGTTAAAAATTAATTTATTTCGTTGAAAATTCGTATTTTTTATTGATTTGACTGTTCTAAATTGATAATTTAAATACTTTTGGCGAAAATATCAACTTTTCTAATATTACCAAAGACTTGTTAAAAATGTTGGAAAAAATAAAAAGGTGAGGTTTCCACGTGAATCTTCTCTTCATTTTTCATATATATAAGGAAAGCATCCTCGCAGTTTTATGAAAGTTAACTATTTTTGAAGCCGACATTTTTGTGTAATGTAATTTTTCATTTTTTCCCAGTAAACGGTGCAATAAATCACAAACGAACAAGCAGTATTTTTTTAGAAAGAACTTTTCTAGATGGGTGAACTTTTATTGAAACATTTTCTTGTTTCATTCGTTCTTTCTAGGAAATATTTGAAAATTGGACATATCAAAAATATTTTTTTCAATGTAAACCAGTAGTTTACGAAGAACGAAACTCAATTAGTTAAAAAAAAGTTCATGCCCTCAATTGTTATGTATATATACATATTTCAGGGATTATTCAAGCTTTTCAGATTTGTATGTTATTTGATATACATTCATTATTGTAACAACAACTTTTAACGCGAATGGCAATAGAAATGCGATATTTACAAAAAAACTTATTTTTAACGAACTTTGATGAAAGTTGATATTTTTCCACGCGCTACAACGTCGGACGTCTGAGAGATATAACATTTTTTTTTTAATTTTCGGAAAAATAAGTTATGCTCTGGACCGGCAAACCAAGAATTTTCAGAGACTTTTGGAGACCTTTATTCATAACTAAAAAGCCAAATCAAAGTTAAATATTTCATAAAAATCCTTGAATTTCTAGTAATTATCTAAGAAAAGATATATACAATGATAGATTGTTTATAGCTATCTAAATTACTTAGTATTTTAAGAAAATCGTTGTGAACATCTTATTATCAGTAGAAAGTATTATTTCACGTTTTAGAAAGAATTCGTGTTGAAATAACCGCAAAAATCGCAATCAGCGCCAAAAACACGCAAAATCTAATTTTTCACTTATGGGGTTTTTTTGGTACCCTATATAACAGAATTGCGGTGGTGATATCTTAAAATTGATTATTCATTTGCATGAAGGAAAATGTTGAGTTACAACTTGATTCACCTAATCTTGATGATTGTGAATAAAATTCAAAAAAACGTATTTTTTTCTTATGGGAAATACGTGTTGAAATTCTTTTGGCTTGAGGAACCTTTAAATATAATTTTTTTCAACGCATTCATTCGTTTGTGGATTTAAACTAATTTATGGACGATATGCATGAAAATTCAAAAAAATATTTCTAGCTTAGTTGACAACCGTAGTCTCCCCACCCCCCCTGAAAGCAACTGAGCTGAGTTTTGAACCAAGTATAGTTCAGTTCTCAAAAAAAAAGATGGATGCCCAACGAAAGATTTAATATTTCGTATTTCAACGAAACAAGATTTAAATGTTAGATCAAAAAGAAAGAAAAATGAATTTTCAAATAAGAAATTTGACTTTTCTACCATAAAGGATGAATTTTCAATACAAAAGGACGAATTTTCAACCAAAGAGTTGAATACTAGACCAAAAAATGACTTAATAAAATAGTTGAATTTGAAACCTAAAAAGATGAATTTTTAACAAAAATGTAATTTTCAATTGAGAGAGATGAATTTTGATCCAAATTGTTCAATATTCAACTAAAAAATATAAGTTTCTAACCAAAACTGGAATAGTTACATTATCAGTTTAACAAATTAAACTAAACAAAACTGTATTTTAAACTGATTGCATTCAACAAAAAACACGAATTTTTTAGAAAGATATTCAATTCCTCAACCGAAATGATGATTTTTCATTTAAAAAGAATAATTGTCTACCTAAAAAGACGAATTATCAACAAAATACGAGAATTTCTTATTGAATTATTCAATTTTCCACCCTGCACTTTGTACTTTCAACAAAAAGGTTAATTTTCTATCAATTAGGTAATTTTTCAAATAAATAGTTTAATCTGTGACAAAATAGTTGAATTTTTAACTGAAAATAGATAAGTTTTCAACTAAAAAATATAAGGCTTTAACCAAAAATGAAATAGTTACATCTTCGGTTTAAAAAAATGTATTTTTATGAAAAAAAAAAAATTTTACCAGTTAAATTAAATAAAAAAGACGAATTTTCAACAAAATAGTTGAATACGCAGCCTAAGAGATGAATTTACAAAGAAAAAGAATAATTTTCTACCCAAAAATACGAATTTTCAACAACAAAATTATTCTCTATCAAGTAGTTAATTTTTCAAATATATAGTTGAATTTTTAACGAAACAGTTACATTTTCAAACAAACGATGAATTTTCAACCAAACAGTTGCATTTTTGACAAGAAAGAAAGTATCTATCAAAATATGAATTTCCAAACAAAAAGACGTATTTTTCACAAGCAATGGAATTTCCAACCTAAAAATAAAAATTTGTAACAAAAAAGTTCATTATTAACTATATAGTTTAATTTTCTACCAAATTGTTGAATTTCCTACACAAAAAAAAAGTATTTTCAACTAAAAGGATGAATTTCCCACAAAATTGTAGAATTTTTCTCCCGAAACTATGAATTTTCAACGAAAAATTAAATTTTCTATCAAGTATTTGATTTTTCAAATAAATAGCTTGACTTATAACCAAATAGTAGAATTGTCTACAAATATAGAGGACTTTACAACCAAACAGATGAACTTTCATCCAAACAGTTGCATTTTTTACCAAAAAAGATGGTATCTTTCAAGATATAAATTTTCAAACAAAAAACACGTATATTCTATAAAACAATCGAATTTTCAACCCAAATATCAGAATTTTTAACAAAAAAGTAAATTCTTAATTATATATTTTTATTTTCAAGCCAAAAAGACGAGTTTTCTACAATGTAGTTGAATTTTCATACCTAAAAGGTGAAATCTCAACGAGATCTTTAATACTTGATATTTCAACCAAATACTATTTTAATTTGAAATAAAAAACAGTAAAAAAAAATAAAAAAATACGAATTTTGAGCATAATTTTTGAATCCTCAACCAAGTACATGAATTTTCTACCAAATATTTGAATTTTCCAATAGAATAGATCAATTTGAAATTAAAAATATCAATTTTTAACTAAAAATGAAATAGTTATACTTTCGGTAAAAAAAACTGATTAAATCTTCCACTCGAAAGATGAGTTGTCAACTGCAATTATGAATCTTCACAAAAAAAAATTGGTTTTCACCAAAGTAGCTCAACTTTTAACCATGTAGTTGAATTTTCAAACAAAAAATGTGAATTTTCAACAAAAAGTGTAATTGATGATATTTCACCCAAGAAAGATTTTACTTTGAATAAAAAACAGTTGAATGCAATAAAAATATAGGGATTTTCAACAAAATAGTTCAATTTTGAAAGAAAAAGATGAATTTGAAAAAAGGATAAATTTTTAACTCAGAAGATCAAGTTTCTACACAAAGAAAAACCAATTTCCAAGAGACTGCATGAATTTTAAAATACAAAAGATAAATTTTCAACCCAATAGTTGAACTTTCCACTATAAAAGATAAGTTTCTAACTATAAATGTAATAGTTGAATTTTCAGTTAAGGAAAGTTAATTTTTAACCAATTATATGAATCTTCAATCAAAAAGATACATTTTTAAGAAATTAGTTCAACTTTCAACTTCTGTTGAATTTTTTATCAAAGAAGATGATTTTTTAACAAGATAATTGCATATTTGACAAAATAATAAAATCTTCAACCAAATAGTATAATTTTTAATTAAAACAAACATTTAAACGAAAAATCTAGAGTAGAAATTTTACTAATACAATTTATGTTACTAAATGAATTAGTAAGGGTATTCTACTAATCTGCTTAGTACTGCCGACTTACTAATTCAATGAGTAGCAATGAATTGCTATGGAAACAAAATTTAATCATCTTTTTAATACTTTCTGCTGTTTTTTAAGTTTTAATTGTGAAACGATAATGTTTTCATAATTTATATTCTAAGTTTATATAGTTATATAAATAATAATTGTTTATGAACGATGTAATATTTCAAACTGAAATGGTATTGGGATCCGTTGCGCTACAATGCACCATCTATTTTTTCAGTGCGGCCAAAATGTGAACTCGTGAAATCAGGTAGAATAAGAGCCTCCTCAGAAATTAAAATATTAAAATTATTGAGTTGGTGTTTCTTTGTATGGGCTTTAGGGTCCAGTAATAAAAAAAACGTGTTTTTTGATCAAAAGTTTCGACTTATGTGGGAGTCCTCTTCAGTGATATATTTCTAAACAAAACCAAATTTACATTTTCAGTAATATGCTTTCGCTACAGT
>JAABKJ010001644.1:0-30121 GCA_011634705.1 Andricus grossulariae
AAAATATTGAAATGTGTGGTGCGAGCGTGAAGTTGGCACCGCAATTTTGAATTATCGATAACTTTTTTAATTTTGACTATCAAACGACCGAAATTGACTATCAAACACCATTAAACGACCATCAAACGATTCTTCATTCTACTTTTCGAATTTTGTATAGTTGGAGTGCTATCTTCACGGGCATTGAAAAGTGGTCATATCCTATGTTTTCGAGGTCGCTGAGTACGAATTCGGAATCGTTGTGGTTCTATGACGTCACGCTTCGTCCCTAACCTCAAAGAAAAACTGTGAATTGGTAATTTTATGTAAAACATATATTTTTTCAATGAAAAGTGGTCATATCCTATGTTTTCGAGGTCGCTGAGTACGAATTCGGAGTTGTTGTAGTACATTTAGAACATACATGTTTTACATAAAATTACCAATTCACCGTTTTTCTTTGAGGTTAGGGACGAAGCGTGACGTCACAGGAACACAACAACTCTGAATTCGTACTCAGCGACCTCGAAAACATAGGATATGACCACTTTTCGTAGGTACGAATGATGTTTCACCTTAAATTAGCGATTTTCATGTTTTTTGAGGTTATGGACGAAATCTGACGTAATGGAGCCAAACGGACACCGAATTTGAATTCAGCGACACCGAAAACATATGATAGGTATAGTCAGATTCCACGGGTAATTTTCTCGATTTCTTTGTGGAGCTGTGTTATTTTGAGAAAAATTTTATTTTTTATACCAAATCATCAAATTAATAATTATTCATTAAAAATCGAAAGAAATTTCTAGAAATTTGAACTTTTCCATGCCGAAGTGTTAAAAAATCTACAATTTTCTATAATCTTCTATGAAATAATATATCTTCCCGAACATACGGTTATACTTCAAAGAGTTTTTAGAAAATTTACCTAAGCTACGTGGAAATCAAAGATTATTCTTGTAACGATTCCCTACATTCAGCAGGAATCATTCCATTTCCCAAATTGTAGGGAATATTTCCAAACTTTGGTATAAATTACCATAAGTTTCGGGAAATTTCCCCAAAAATCGTAGGTATTAACTAATTTCCTAAATTTTAGGGAATTTCCCCGTATTTTTTAATGTATTATTACAACTTTTAGGTGAATTTCCACAATTCCTGTGGAAAATGATTTTCCCCAACGAAAATGTGGATTTTTCCCCACTAAACAGTGGGGAAAATTCCTGAAATGTGTTACAGTGTATGTTGCTTTTTAGAGGAAATAAGGCGATATGTATTTTTTCGATTTGCGAAAAAAAATTATAGGAACTAAAAAACGGTTCCAAATTAATTACGTGGAGGTAGCTTTTCTGAAAATATTAACTCTCAACCTGCGGACACATGTCCCGGGTACCTTTCAAAAATAGTTTTGAAACTAGTAGTATTGTAGACAATAAATAAAAGAAAAGAATTCTGGAGAACGTTGACTATGACAAAATGATCTGTGTGCATATTGTAGAAAATCCGGGAGAAAAATGTCTTAACTGCTGCTTAAATTCAGGCTATCTTGAGTGCAGTATGTTTAACCATTTTTACTTGATTGTTTTCTGAGTAACCTGCAGACGTTGCCTCACAAACTGTCAATTATTTGTAAATTTCCATTCTCGTATTGTTAATAGTTATTAGTAAAATACGATTGTGTACTTTAAGTTAGTTACCACTCTGTTTGATGTTGCAGATTTGAGTTTACCATTCGAATGTTTACCAAATGGTGACCCTCTTCCTGGCTTTCCCCGTTACGGAACCTTCAATCCTTTTGATAGAAATCATTCTCCTGACAGACCTGATTCTTCTATCAGGTCTGCTTCTTCTGCCGTGCCTCCTCTTCGTTGCAGGTCCAGGTCTCCTCCTTCCAGGCATTATTATGCACGCTTACTCAGATCTCAACCTGAACATCTTAAATTTATTAGGCTTATTTCTAACACAAATCCGCGCCGTGTATTCAAGCTTAGCAAGTACACGTTTCCTATCGATAAACAAATTGAATTGCGAACAGAACATAAAGCCTCTCAGCCTATGCCGACCAAAGAGCAAACTGTTTTGAGATCATCCAGTAGTGACGTCATGGCAATATTTGATCGTAGTAATTTAATTTTTCGTGGAATATATACGCGTCAAAAAGGCGTTGCAAAGCGGGCAAAAATAAACATGGACAGCGGCATGGTTGACGTATTAAACAAAAATGAAGCCAAGGAAGTTCCCATAGGAAGCCGCCACCCAATCACAAAAAATTTTAAAATAATAGATTCAAACAAAATGTAAAAAAAAATCCTTCACACATTAGTGCGATTTAATAAAATTTAGAAGTAAAATATAATATTGTACCAACAATGATAATAAAAAGGCAACCTATTATCGTTCTCAAGGCTTAAATGTCCTGGCAATGCCCCGGTCCTTCAGCTCACCTTTTCGGAAATACATAAAAAATGTTATTATCCTTCCACAATATTTTAGGAAGAAAATTGTTAGAGACATTGAATGATACACCGGCATTAAATTTCCTATAGAAGAGGCCGCACTACAGTAGAAAGTATAGCAATGTCTCAATAGATAATCTTTTCTGGTGTTTATTGAGAACAAGTTACAAGTTAAATTATGATTATTTGATGAAAAATCATGGCCGCTCAAATTCCCGTCATACATCCTAATGTTCAAAATTGACAACTATTTAATTCAACCAATTTCAGTTTGTACCCATTCTAAGTTGAAATAATAAAAACCACTATGACAATGAGAATTATAGGGTTTGAATTTAAAGCCACGATTCGAAGAAATTGGGCGCTTAGAAAAAATCATTGGCCATCCTTCGAAATAAGAATACTAATGCTAATAATCAAAGATACAATCTTTTTCAACACTCTCGTTGCATGTAAACTAAGCACTAAGATTCATCATTTGAATTTATTGTATTATACAAAACACTTCAAGAACTAAAAATATTTATTATTGATATAAATTGACGACGAAATTATTTGAGTAAATATTTTCATATAACCGTCGATTACAGAGTTTCTTATTATCTATACACAGATCAATTTAATTTCATTGTTTGTGGGATAATGCATTTTTTTACATTACGCCAAAAATGTGAATTTTGAATAAATGTTCTTGAAATCAGAATTATTTAATAAATATTTTACCCTTATCTTTTTCGGATGTTTTTTTACGCATTTCCGCCTTTTCATATTGTATGCATTATTATATGATTATAAGAGAAGGTATTAGATTGGTTCAAAATTTGTTCGTTTTTCTGTCAATTTTAGTTTGTTAGCACAATAACTTTCGAAAGAATTGAAAAATTGGATTGACCTTTGGTATAACCTTTTACTTCCCTAAAAAGAAGGTCAAGCCAAACAACGCACGATATGATGAAAAATCAAGAGAAGAAAAAAAATTGCTTTTTGAACACTCTATAAGATTCTCGTAATAAATTTTTTAATTTTCTTGAAAACTCGAAAATTCCATTTTGCCGTCAAACTATACAAGTTGCGAGAAAAGATGAATTGACAAAAATCGTGCACTCAAAAAATATAAAAGAATCTGTCAATTATGAATTTTTGATAGGACGCGTAGTTTTTGTTTAAATTCGTAAAAAACAGCATTGAAAATACGAAAATTAATTTTTTGGACGAATAACACAAGCTACGAAAAAAAAGATAAGAGAAATGTTATCCACCTAAAAAAGAGCTACAAAATTTGTTATAAATTATTTCTTGGTAGGACCCGCAGTTTCTGTTTTAATCGTAAAAAATAACGTTGAAAATAAAAAAATTAAATTGTTTTTGGAAAACGGCACAAGGTACGAAAAAAAATTAATGAACAAAAGTTGCTCAACCAAAAAAGATCTACAAATTTGTTATGAACTCTCGTTATAAAAATATATTAAAAATAAAAAAATCACTTTTTTGAAAGAAGGACGGAAGCTACAATAAAATTTTATTTATTTCAAATTGTAAAAAATAACATTGAATATAAGAAAATTAAATTTATGGAAAAATGACGCAAGTTGCAATAAAATTTTTAAAAATTTTTTTTCTTTTTTATAGGATCCACTCTTTTTTCAATCATAAAAACAAGATAAGGAAAATACTTCTGTTTTAATATCAATGCATATTAAAAATTGTTATCATTTACATTTATTGAAATGATATGCATTTTTCAGGGTAGCTCAAAATAAAATTTAATGCAACATGAGAAACAAATAATTAATCATGATAAATAAAATTTGTACTTTATTTTGCAATATCTGAATAAGCAATTCCAGACCGGGTTACTTAAATAAATGTAATATACATTTGATATAAAAGTGTTGAACATAATCTAGAAAAGTTAAGATTTTAAACAAAATCGAATGCGAAGCACGAGAAACGTGATGAGAATGTTTACGTTAAAGCCGAACAAGCATTAAAAAAAGTGAATTCACAATCACCAAATTACAGTTGTCGATGTTTTGACCTTTATTTTTGAAAGGTCTGTGCACAAATGTTGGGAAAATACAAAGTCAGCTATTTGGAATATTGATTTTTGAAAATTTTTAAGTTCATTTTCGAAAATAGCGAACCTAAAAACCCGTGACTACAAAATTTAAGAGCAAAATATCGACATTCTTGGTTTTGTCCAGGAATTTTTGATTCTGATCCACTGTGCCTCCCAAAGATGACAGCCCTCTGTATTTATCTCGCAAGTGCCTCGGTATGTTTTTGGCACGCTGGTATGACCTTGAGGTTACAAACAGTGATAGCTTTGTATCTACCGCAGCCAGTGTTGCCGATGCTCCTGATTTTACAGGAGATCTCCTGCTTTTTGAATGAGTCTCATGAGCTCCTGATTTTCTATTAAAATCTCCTGCTTTTGTATTGTCGGGGGCAAAATGCGCTGCGCCAAAAGAACAGCCAATGATATTTTAAGAAGACAAAAATCTAAATGTGTTCTGTAATGGGCTATTCATTTTATGCTTTGCGTTTTGCGCCCACAGGGGTTCGTCACACTAAAAGAAATCTACCGAATCGTCAACGACTACTACATTATTCTGAAGCTTGTAACACATGACATCAATTCTGCGTTCTTAATTATAAAAATCGCGATATCACTAAATTAATGTGACTTATCATAGACCTCCAGTAGATCTCGGGTTGTGAGCAATTGAACGTTTCATTGAAACATCAAAACTTTCAAATGTTTCACATTCAAAACTTCATCATTTTTTCATGAAACTTTTCATCGGACCAGTTTCATGAAATTTGAGAGCCCTAAGTAAATTTTGCCATTTTTAGGCTAGAAGTATCAACCTGTCGTGCATAAACGTGCAAATTCACAAGCATGGAGGAACACGGAGGTACCAAAATATTCTATTAGAGAATGTCTACCATAAGAATGTCTCCTTTGGACCAGATGGTCACTCAAGCTTCGAAAAATCAATAAATTAATGTTCTGGCTCGCATTGGATTCTGTTAAGTAAGTGGTGAAGTAATATTTCATCCTTACAAGCAGACCGATCGAGCAAGCAGAAGAAATTAAAACCATCTGATTCAGAAAAAAGTCTCATTCATGTTTTGGGACTAGCTTGGGATCCTATGATCGATCAATTATATATCCGCACAGATATCAAGATTTAAAATATTTACTACAAACTTACAGTTATATCCACCTTCGCTCGAATGTTTGATACAGGTGATTGGTTATGTCCGAAAACTTTTGTCTACAAACCTGGTGCGCTGAAATCTAAGCTCTTCGACCAGTCATGAGATATATGATTCTGGTCCATAAAAAATGTATTCTATTTTTATTGAACAAAATAAAAGACTTTAAAAATATTAATAATATCTTTGCGTAATTTTTAACTTGATAATTATTAGATTATATGTTTCCTAAATAAATGACTACATATGCATTTAGAACAACTAGACATTTTCCCATGTTCTATCAATGCTAATTCCAATAGCCAATTGAACGGGGATATTTTCGTTTGTATCTCAGGATATCACTGCATTTTTACGAGGTCGTTATCAGCTGTTTTCTATAATTAGTACCATTGTAGCCATGGAGCTTCTTCTGGCTTCTGTAATCAAACTGTTAGTCACAGAAGGTGTTCTCGAAATTCACCGTAGGGTCACTTCAGTATATGGAGAAGGAGTTATGAGCATCGAAATGATTCGTTGGTGGAAGAAAAGTTTCCTGGAAGGGCGAACAAGTGTGCATGACCCGATCCCCGGCTTATCGAAATAGGAACACTAACACCATCTGAGATTAAAAATTTAATTGCAGATCGCACTGCACAATCGGACACGCTAGTCAGTGTAAGCTCCATTTTTACAATGATACTGATAAGAGAAAATAGCTTATAACGACCTGATAAAAATTCAGTGATGTCCTGAGATACAAACGAAAATATCCCCGTCTAATTTTTCCTTCCCCGACATTTTCCCGTCCATTCATAAAAGACCGGAACTTTGTTTGGGAACGACAACGGTGGCATGTTACCTATCCCATTGTCAAGACAATCCTTTCAATCTTTAAGAAGAGAGAGATGTAGAGCCGAAAGTAGCGTCAGCGATTTACATCACCATTTCACAGCTGTATACATTTTTACTGTCCCTCGTAAGAGGAACACAAATAAGAAAAATCTCCTCATTTACGTGGGTTATGAAGAAATTTATATGCATTTCTTAAACGAAAAAATATGCTAATGAAAAAACGATTGAAATTATAATAAATTATTGATACTAATTTCTAATTCTTAAGAAAATTTCCGTTTTGAAATATTCAAAAATGTATTTTGGCAAGACTTGGTCCAATATTGGGCCATCATTGGCATGCCGAGTCTTGGCACGGGCGAAGAAAACGCAAGATTTTACGAAGGTTGGACCAACACCGGTCGCCACTAGTTGCCCAATGTGATGGCCAGTATTGTTCCAATGTTGCGCCATTGGTGTAATTACTAATGCATAAATGATTGTCCCAAAAAATTTTATTTTTGGTACGATACCGCCCATTTGAAACTGAAAAAGCTATTGAACATAAATGTTTAAAATATTGATTTGCGGCCAAAATCGCAACAGTCTCCTTCACCCTTCTTCCACTCTGCACCGCTGATAACTGCGTTATCATAACAGTGCAATATTTGGTAGTATTGGTGCGATGGAGCGTATTTGAGGTTCTTTAAGAGTGTCACTAGTCCCTCACCTTTACACATTCAATAACACCTACAGTTTTGTGACACCAACTTTTTACTTTATGATGCGTTTAAGCGCGTTTACAGTTCAATCGAATGGGTTTGAGTAAATTGAATAAATATATGGTAGGAGTGCTGCTGGAACGGACCTCCAAAAAAATAATTTTTAACACAGTAGTACAACTTTCAACCAAGTAGTTGAAATTTCAACTGAAATCCATACCAAAAAAAAAAGAATATTTAACAAAACAGTAAACAATATAATGATGAAAAGTGACTTTTTTTCTTATTGCAAACAATTCCGGCAATTTCAATATTCTAAATAGTTTCGCAAGTACAAAAATTGGTCAAATAATTGAAAGCAAGGGACAAGTAAGTACTTAAACACTTCAAACACACCATATAGGCGAGCACACCATATACTGGTCGAGCCAGGGTTAATCCTCCCAGTGGTCACAAAATTTGACGACGTCTTCACGACATCGTTACGAGATCTTTACGACGACATTAAGACTTCATATCTCCATGTCGTTAAGATGTCAGCACGATGACATCTTAACGACATGGACATAGGATGTCGTCAATTTTCGTGAAGATGTCGTAACGATGTGTGAAAGACGTCGTCAAATGTTGTGACCACTGGGCATGTACGCCATTCTATATCTGTCAGATTTGTTTACCAAATATTGCGTCAAATATTGTGCTAATTACGAATAGTTTCTCTTACAGTTTCAGGTTTTTGAAACTTCGAACATAGCACCGGTTGGCAAACCCATTTACGAAGAAAAATTTCCAGCAACATTTTCAATTCAGTCCATTTTTAACATAAAAAATTAAGAATTACGTTCAAAAATTACAAAAACCAAAACTGAAAGTTGTTTTTCTTCATTGCAAGCAATTTTTTCAATAAATAAAACAAGAAAAATCTGCCTGAAAATTTCATAGGTTACAAAGATGCGGACCCGTGTCATCATATGGAAATAGGAGAAACAAGAAACGATTTGCTATGGCCCCGGTACCGTAATTGGCTAAACGCTCCACTCGTGAATAGTGGCGTTCACGGTTCGAATCCGGCCAAGGCAGACTTTTTCTTGTTTCTCCAAATATTACTTGACTATTAATCGGCAAAATAAGAATGTTGGAATCACCATAGTAATGTTGAAATCACCATAGGAATGTTGGAAATATATATTTACGGAGCATATTATAGAAATGATCGCGAAGTACACAAATGTATACGTTACAAAAATACAAGGGCAATATAAAAGAAAAAGGGATGCAAAACTAACTGATGTGGTTGAATACGAAATTTTTATTTTTTTGCTCTACCTTGCAGGGGTTCCATGGAGTAATAGACAGTCATTGAAAGAGTTATAGGGCGAAGACGGTTATGGTGTAGATCGGTTCCGTCTGATAATGAACTTGAAAAGGTTCAAATTTCTTATCAGATGTAATCTTGTTTGAAGCATGAAGAAGGATTATCAATTTTAAATTCTTAATAATTTTAAAAAATGAAAAATGTTTCAAAATTGTTCGGCACCACTGATTAGTAACAAAGTACAGGAAGTTAACCCAAAATGAGCAAAATCGATTACTCGACTCTGCAGCATTCAAGCTTTGTGTGGTGATGTGTAAGGAAGAATGATAGGGGTCGAAAAAGTCTTGAAAATCGTGACGTAGTTTTTGCATGGCCTTTGTCTTGCTCAGAAGCGCAATTTTCATATTTGCTGAGGATTCTTCTTTCACTAGGTACGATCCTCAAGCACTACTCTAAAGTAGTTTAAGATTGGGCGATTGGTGCTTGTTGGAGTTTCCCCGATCTCATCGCGGCTTAAGTAGACAACTGAGCCGCTGTTCATGTTTATTTTAACCCGTCTTAGAAAGACATTATTTGCATATATTCCACGAAGAATTTTATTATAACGCTCCAATATTGCCATAATGTCACCATTTGATGTCGTTAAAACAAGCCGCTCTTCGGTTGGCATTGGCACAGGAGTACCAAGTCCTCTTCCTGTTCTCAATTTGACTGGACTATCTTTAGGAAAAGTGTATCTGCGAATTTCAAAAACCCGGTGCGGATTTTTGATGGGAATAAGCCTAATGAATCTAAGTTTTTCTGGATCATGTCCAAGTATAGGTAAAACACGATGCTTGACAGAAGAAGACCTGGACTTGACACGAAGATAAGGCTCGACAGTAGAGGCAGACTTGTCAGGAGAATGAGATCTGCCGGGTAGAACAGATCTGTCCGGGGAAAAGGAAGGTGCGCAGCGACGAAAACCGGGAAGAGGGTCGCCATTAGGTAAACACTCGAACTGTGAGGTCAACTCTGCAACAAGAAAGCGAATATTAATTTCTTCCCAAGTGGAAATTTAAAAATGACTAATAGTGCGTAAGACGTCTACTGCAAAGAACTACACCAAGGAGTCTCGTTGGAGTCAGACTCAATGATCTTGTTACCGCTTCAAATTTGCTCTATGTCCACTATATGCTTTTTTATAGAACCAGTAGGAGGTAGGGATGAATAATTTTACGGATTTAAATTATAATAAAAAAAAAACTTTAAACACGCTACCCATAAGTAACAAATTAATATCTCATGAACTATTAGTTAGAAAAGTTTGAATGAAGGACATTTTAAAGGTTTTTGAATGCCCTAAAAATTGAGAATCATGCAATTTGCAACTGGCTTTCCTCCGGAAACAACAATCCAAACAAACGTGTTGGTGGTGTCATTATTGTTCCCACAAGAAATAAGGCGGGTCAGGTGGCATTCTCTGAGAGGTTGCCCGGTATCCCAGAGTTACCGCTTAAGAAAACTCCCCCAGCTTCCATTCAGCTTTCGAAGTGGTTGTTACGCCTCTGCTTAGGGGTTTTCTTTCGGTACCATCACTAAATAACTGTTTCTGACTGCTTATTAATTATTTAACCACATTCAGCAGAAATACTTGCTACAGGGAATCAAAAAAGGAAACAAAAAAAGCCTGAATTGACTGCTATAAAGCTTTGGATTCAACCTCTCATAGACTTATCATCTGTCTGTCGAAAAGCTTGAAGGATTACCAACACATACTGAGATACATAAAGAGATTGATCCTGCTTTGAAAAACTAGATTTACCATCTCATCTATCTCACGCACCACACAATTTTCTGGGTACCTCTGCGGTGAACAAAAAATATATATGTATATATATACATATACATGTAATAAGGTGACTCATGTATTTCATATCGATAACCTGAAGATCTATTCTTCTAGTTCAAAGCAACTTCAGAGTGCTGTAAGTATCGTCAGGGAGTGTCACTTGAGAGATCTATACATACATGGGCGTGGCTCAGAGCCGCAATTCAGAACGCAAATCAGGCTAAAGTGCTTGCCGTTTTGGTTCTACTCTACTCGCTTGAGGTGGTTCCATTGCCGAAGCAAGAGCTTACGTACCTCGATATCGCCACGCGTAAGATCATGCATATGCAGAAGTGCTTGCATATCAGTTCGTCCGTTTCGCGATTACGCGTCTCACGCCGTTAAGGCGGGCGCAGACTTCTGAATCTTTAACTCAACATAACCGAATTGTTCTGGGCAGAGCTTACATCGTTGCAAATGGAAGATATCCTCCCTAAAAATGGGCAGGAAACACGAGATGATTGGCAAAGGAGGAATTCTCTACAAGGCCATCAAGCAGGCGGCCAATATCCTTGGCCTGAATGTTTACAACCATTAGTGAGAAAAATGCATTCCTCCATCTAGATGCTTAGCTTCTAAAGTTCCAAGTAACGGAAGCAGATGTTAAAAAATTCCACCAATAGCTCCTGGATAAAAAAATGCGCGAAAACTTTCAGAGAAATGTACAATATCAGCTGTTGTCGAAGCAGCAAACTTTTGCTTTTCTCAGATGATCGGGACTTAATTTAGGTATGGAGAGTTTTATTTTCGCGTGCCAGGACGGTGCCATTTCCACCTTAATATACCGTTTTGAGTGACAACATTTCCGATGATAGCCGCTGACCATGTCATGCACACCCCAAGCTTCGCTGAATACTGCTAGGGAAATAGAGACAAATGTCGACAATGAGAAGTGCTGAATATACTGGACCTTCATATTCTCGACAATTGTTTCTGTGCCTCAAACGCATCCCTCAGGATGCACGAGACTTTTTCCAGATCGTCGAATTGAGTTCATCGCGGACCGTAACCAACTATCTCACGGCCGTGAGACGTGGTTGCAGCTGAAATGGTACCAGATTTCGCCGGTAACGGGTGCCATTTTCTAGAATGGCAGCCGCTCTCTAGGAAATCCCGCGGTTTTCCTTACCACAAACACTTAATTATAATCTTGGGGTGGGTTGAAAATAAATACTCCTCCAATTTGAAATCGCTCTAATGCGGAAAAGTAGCGTGTCGGTATCCTAAAACAGTACAATTAATTTGGAATCAATCCACATGCAGCTTCATTATCCGCGCTCCAAAAAGGGTTTAAACAATTTCTTGTTTGCAAAGGTTTTGAATTTTCTTGTGTTTCAATTTTTTCACATACCTGGAAGTCAAAAAAGTCTTCTCAATTTTTTCCAGATTTCAGCCAATCTTTTTTTGAGTAATAGTAACAGTAATTTCGGTCCGCCATATTGGATCTGCTATTTTTAATTTTAGAATTCTGATACCATATACGATTTCAGTTACCCAAAAAACCTTTGTGTAACAAGTTTCATGATAATCCAAATAGTATAAATCTTTCTATTTTACATGACGTATATTGCATCAAACGCACTCTTGGCCATTTCTTCTTTGACGCAATATGCCTCATACGCTGTCAGCGGATTAAACTTAATCCTCGCTGAATTGGTCCATTTCTAAATAACCCATTAAAAAAGAAAGGTGAAGGCTATTGTAAAATATTTCTACCCGGACTGACTTAATATGAGCCGTCGCCAGCTTTACTCAATGTATACTCTCATTAGAAGAATTCACTGACAAAAAATATCAGAAAAAACATCAAAGACAAATCTCAATATCGGAAAGTCTACATTATAATCAGGTTTAACGAAGGTAAGAACAATAAACGTACCTCGTAACGATGATCAATTTCAAGCCCAATTAGATATATTAATGCTAAGCTTTATGCTCAGTTATAAACTTTCGAATTTCAGATCTCAATTGTTTGTTTATTGTCTAGGGCGGAATTTTCAACCTTGAAGAATTCTCACAATTGACAATCAGAAGTCGGCGACTCAATGTAAAAGCCGCAAATAATCTGGCCCATCACATAATGACGAGAACGTGTTCATCTCCTGTGTCAAGGCGCGAATTTACAACACCTCCCTTATTGCAGGTAATTTCTTACGGCTGGTGAGAGGGCTTAAGGGTTTCATCGGACTATAGATCTGGAATAGGGGAATCAGAAGGGCTACATCGCGAGGTGTAACTACTCCGGGGAAATGACGGACTCTAGTCTGTGGGACATAAACTAAGGAGCGATCCTTCCAGGGGGTAATAGCAAAAGCAACAAAATCAATAGCCTCCTGGAATATCGAGGGCGCGAGTTCTCATGCTCCCAACTGAAGATGTGATCGTTGTGTCAAAAGCTGAATGGCATCAAGGTTAAACAATCCTTGAACACCGCGGCGTGTCCCCTCAGTTGAGACGGATTCGCCGGAGTCAAAAAGAAGGTATCTTAACGCAGACTTTCAGACACCAGGTCGAATCCCATAGTGGTTAGACCAAACACCTGCAAGCGAGGCTCAGCAATGAGGGATCCGTTCCAGGACCCTCCTCTCAACCACTGCCAAAGGTGGACGGCTCCTCAGGGGACCAAAGCCAAGGGGCAGCCAAGGCACCACACAGGGGTAGTGGCTGCAAAATTATATTTGGCTCTGATAAATATACAGGGCCTCATTTTCGTGCAGATGGCTAACAACGCACTGGTAAGAGATGTCATTGCGTCGGGTTATCCTGAAGCCTGCCTAACTCTAGAGAAGTTGAATAGGATGAAGGAGAAAATCTCTAAACAAATTGATTTAGGCTCAAGGACTTATCTGAGCCCCGGGACGCAGCGTCGGCAGATACCCCGAATTAGCTTATCCATGGTTGAGATGGGAATTTGATGGTGCGATTTAATTTGTACCATAGTACATGCGCGTCGGCGATTCTAACCGAGCGTATGTCAGTGGTGCAGACAGGGGTTGCCCTAATTCAAGAACCTTGGTTATAGAGGAAAATATTTGAAGGCTTAGGAGGGTGTTGCTCCATATATAAGGGTTCGCGCGAAAAAACACTTGAGGCATGCATTACTGTCAAGGGAATAGATACAATTTTAGTGCGTAAGTTCTGCCCCAGCGATCTCACGGTTATCAAGGTGAGTTTAAGACTCACATAAAGAGAAACTCAAAAGCTCCGTAAAAAGACTAAAGCGTCGTGCAATAGGGAAAACAGAACAAAATTGCCTTCAGACGGGGACATCTACATGTAAGTTAGCTAAGTATGAATACAATAATTATATAGGAATTCATGAACAATAGGATTGGATGATCGTCTGTGATGAATCAAAGAAGATTCATGACACAGAGAGGCTCCACAAGATCCTGGCAACAAATCCGGAAGCTTGCCTTAGGCTCATAAGGCTCGATGATGGTGAGATTGCCGAGGACGAAGAAGCAACACTGACTCACGTGATGGAAGTCTACTTCCTGGTTTTTCAGCGAACTCAACCCGTCCGAGAGGTCGCTGATATCAAAAAGTTCGAATGGGCCGTTGGGTCCTTCTGCTCCTTTAAATCAACAGGAGCGGATGGCGTGCGTCCAGCGCTCTTACAAAAGGGCATGGATTTTGACGTCCCTTCACTGACCTTCATTCCTCAACCTGGGAAGAAGGACTGCACTGCTGCAAAAGATTTGAGGCTGATCAGCTTGATCTCCTTCATCCTGAAGACGCTAGAGGAGCTGGTTGAGAGATATATCAGGGATGAGGTGCTTCCCGCTGCAGAGAGGGCAGCACGCCTTTCAGACAGACTGCTCGGCAGAAACTGCACTCCATGCTCTGATGGCAATATTGCAGCAGCAGCTGAAACAGGTAGGGTATTCTGTAGGCAACTTCTTGGATATAGAGGGTAATTTCAGCCAGCGCCCCCCCCCCTCAGAAGTCATCTGTCGAGAAGCTTCGAGGTGTGATGTTCTAGACCAGCTAGTAAGCTGGAAAGGAAGTATGCTATTCTGGTTGGCATATTATAGTCTGCTCGGACAGCTAAGCGACATTAACGGTAGTTGGGAAACGAGATATAACGTCAGAGCTGATTTGGGAATACAAAACGGCATTATACATTAAACCAACTTGCATGAAAGAACAAAGTGGTCCTCATATGTGTCGCGGGTCACACAGAGTTCAAGGGCAACAAACAGGTGGACCAATTGACAAAATGGGGCACAGCAAGTGAATACGTAGGACTAAATGGCGAAAATTGTCATTTTTTCTACATTTTGAAATACTTTTGCCGGTTCGGCATATAAAAAAAAATTATGTAATTTTTTTATTATACGAGGGACAGGCAAATATAAACCGGATTTTGTTGCGCATTTTCACAGAAACGGGGTTATTTCAGACTTACTCAATACGGCGCAGGCCTCTCCCTCCTCTTTCGATGAAGAGCTTGCGCGATGAGTGAGAAAGAAGTTCCAGTGTCTGTTGCACAACGCATTAAAATTAAATGCTCTTCGATTTTCTTCACGAGAGAAAGACGGTAACGGCTGAGTGATATTGTATGCTTTTGGACAAAGCTAAGGCAGCATATAAGTCCAAAAGATGGGGCACCCCCATCCGCACTGCGCTAGGCCTCACATTGCCACTGTGACTCAAGCCAAAGTGCAGGAACTGCACTAAACGTTTCTTAAACATCCTGCGAATATCCCTGATTTGTCATCCTGTGACTACCATTTGTTTGGACCACTGTAAGAGGCGTTGGAAGGTCAGCGTTTCAACACCGATGAGGAGGTAGAGCACTTCTTACGCAAATGTCTTCAGACCCAACCACCTTTGATCTATCATACTGAAATTCAGAAGCTAGCATTGCGATGGCAAAAGTGCTTCACTTGTAGTGGAATGTCTGTAGAAAAATAATAATTTTGTATTATGTAACAATTTTTACTTTGTAAAAAGTTATTTAAAAAATCCAGTTTATACTTGGCTGTTCTACGTAACGTGGACGCATGTCATGTCACGCTATCTTGAGCAACGTGTAAAACTCATATCAAGCACCAATACTTAGCTTAATCTCTTAGTTCTTTATTTTCGTGCTCTGCTGTGTTAACCTTAATTTAAGAGGCAAAAATTTCAGGCGCTTTGGAAATTTGACTTTTTAAAATGTCCTCGCCCAAAACGGCCTACATTTGGCTATTACCCTTATGAAGTTTCAAGTATTTCAAGGAATATACAGGGATCTTATGGGAACCATGCAAAGTGTACAACGGATTTTGAAACTGATTAACACCTGTTCCAAATTCAATTATTAAGATTATCATTATCTGAAAAGCAACATTTGTTTTCGCAGTAAATCTGAAGGCATCATTTTTAAAGCAACGGTATTCAATTGATACAAAATCTTTATCAATATAAAGAAATAAAATTTTTGAAAGAATATATATACGGATGGAACTGTCATGAAGACCAATCGCGAAATAGAGGCATCTTCTGAGAGATGACGGCGAATTGAGAAGAAGGAGGAATATTAACATTCATGTTTCTCCCAAGCCCCAAGATCTGCCTGAAATGGATGCCTCGCTTCGTGATAATATTTCTGAGGAGTTCGAACTCTGGACTATCAATTGTTCAGTTTATGGTTCGGCAAGCGCTTCTAATGATTTAAATATTAGGCCTAAAACCGACGATGGAACAAAAGACTAGCTGGACAAGACAAAATTCGTCCTGTATTCAGTGCGTGATTGATTAAACAAGACCTGTTAGGCTGTTTATGGAAAGGGTCCGAAGGTTCAGCCACAACCTGAGCATCTACCATCACACGTTGAACTAGTCAAAGTGGCTGGTGTTAGGACGCACTGTACTCCTATCGAAGAAAGGCGACTTGTCCAACTCAGGCAACTAAAGGCCAATAACTTATCTCTACACGCGTGGAGAGAGATGCAAAAATACCGTGACTCGGAAAGATAATTTGTTTACTGACAGGTGCGTCTGCAAAGATGCAGCTGTCCACCAGCGCTGACTGTCGATGGCCCGGATTGACTACCGGGAAGCTTTCGATGCAACCTCTTATAAACTTGTCATATGCCTGCTGGAAAGCTTTAAGGAACATCCACACATAGTGAGATGTTTCGAAAGATTGATACTCATTAAGCAAAATAGATTCACTACCTCACCTAGAAATTATCATGTGACAACGTACAGCGACACGTTCCAGAAAGGCGTCTTACAGGGCGGCATCATGAGCCCTCACCTCTTTTGCATCACACTTTCACCACTATCTCTCGTACTACTCAATTGTCATGGATACTTATATGGCTACACTGTTCATCTCGAGCATAAGGTTACTCATGTATTTTATATGGATGGCCTGAAGAACTTCCAGCGCAAGCCAGCTTCAGAGTGCTCTGTGTGTCGTCGAGGGGTACACAGGAGAGATTGATGAACTTTAGATTAGACAAGTGTGTCAAGATTCATCTAAAGTCAGGATGAATTACTGGCGTTCCCGGGGACCCCAAGCTCGTGCATATAAGTGCTATTAGATACTTTGACACGGTATAGACCTATATATACCTAGGCGTGTTTAGGAGCCGCATTTGGGACATAACATCAGTGAAGGAGTCTCTCCGAAGCAGATACAAGCGTCTCTTACAGATTTTTTCTTCAAATCCATGAGGGTTGAACAAGATATTTGCATTAACTTTATTGCCGTCACGGTTCTGCTCTATTCGGTTGGGGTAGTTCCATGGGCGAAGCACGAACTCACGACCCTGAATATTGTCACGCGTAAGATCATGCATATGCAGAAGAACTTGTATATCAATTGGTCCATATATATCTATAGATTAAAAGTTCCTTAGTTACGTGAAAGGTTAAAGGGTGGGTAGAACCTCGAATTCAAAACACGTGCAGATATATGGTTATGCTAATGTACCAACTCAAACTCATGCTGCATCTGTGTATGCAGATTTTGCATCTGATAAAAGGTTTTTTACGTACCTCACATATGCAAAATTACGATTCAGAGGCATTTGGCCAGAGGCTAAATGATCAACTTTTGTCGCCAATGAAGTGTCTGAGATATTCATTAGTCTTTCAAAAGTATCATGGAATCCTGGTCAATGCGCTTCTCGTCGGATTTCTCTGATTCAAATAACGTCTCATAGACTTTGGTGGAAGAACTTAAACTGGTTGGTTTAATCTCCTTAAAATTCATAGAATATAAAATTGAACGAGCCCTCGACAAATCTAGTGTTAAATTCTCTTGGAAAATCGAGCGTTATCAAGCGGCTGAACCCATCCGTGATACTCATGCTTTAATTCGAATATCTCTTGAGCACTCACCGGCTAAAGATGGTCAAGCTCAAATCGTTATTGTAAAAATAGCAAAAACAAACATTGAACGCGGAATTATAAAAATCTGTCCACTGTCAGTTAAGACAAAGGATTCTTAGTTCAATATCAATATCACATCTAAATCAATGCTACGACTCCATCTAATTAAAATTAAAGTTCGATATCTCTGATGTTTCTTGTAACATTAGGGCAAAAGAAAGGAGAAAGGAAGATATTTACGCGTACAGCATAAACTGCTACATTATAAGTCTCGTAATGAATGTAAAACATGCAAAACAGGACCCAAGAGAATTAATAAAAAAGGTACAGGTTGAACGTCATAGTTTCTCATCAATCTTTCCCGGCCCACTGAATTAACTTATTTTTAGAGCTATCCAAAACATTTGGCCCTTCTATCTGGATGCTTTCTGGTTCACAATGACGTTAAGCAAACAGTTTTTAACAATTCACGTGTTCTTTACTCTTTCACACTATGGGCGCAATTTTACTCCCCACAACGCTATGCTGAGTGATAAAGAAATTGATGGTAAAAGATTATTGATTAAAAAATATTAATTAGAACTGATGATACATTTCGCCCACAAGAACTGGCACGGGTATAGAAATAGGCCGAAATCATGTGATCGTGGGGATTTCCGTAAAGCTTGTATTTTTTGTGGTGCGAATGGAAGCATTTAAAATTCTTCGGAATGAGCCAAAGATAATTAAAAAATATTAATTAGAATTCGAGATACGTGAGGTATCTCAACAGGACCCCTTTCTCTTAGGAAGTTTTAATATTTCCCGGTCTTCTATTAGAGTAGGCATTTATTAATTGAATTGCATTTGAAATCGAATCGTTTATTCGCGATTTTATTGCTTGAAATACGAGAATTTTTTATTATAACGGGTTATCACTTGCTGTGGTGTTTAATACTTTCCAAGATAAAATGAACAATGTTTGTTATTTCGTCCGACATTGGTAAAAGCTGGGAGGGGGGAGGTCTACGCCCGTGCCACGACTCAGCCCACCAATAATGGTTCAATATTATGCCAATCCTTGGCAAAATACAATCACCTACATTCAAAATATACAATTTTATTATTAATTATAAATTAGTATCAATAATTCATTATAAAGTAAATCCTTTTTTTATTAGATAGTGTCTATATGTCCGAATCTAAGCTACTCGACTAGTTCTATCATCTATCATTCTATCATCAATTATCCCAAGTTCTGTCAATGCAAATAATATTTTATTTTTTAAGCATTGGCGGTGTTGGCATGGGCGAAGACACCTAAAGTTTTTTTTAAGGTTGTGCCAATACCGGTCGCATATGAAATGTGATCTTTAATACGTAATGGGTGTTGTAACTCCAGCGTCGTACTCCTGCCCACGCACTAATTTATATCTTCTTCAATTAATCGTCCCAACAGCTTTTATTTGTGATGCGACGTAGTGTATCAAAACATGTTTTAAAGTGTCCTCCACCTTAACACTTTCAGCAACTCCTACAGTTTTGTGCCGAAAATATTTTACTTTGTGATCAAATGGAGCATATATGGGGTTCAATCGAATGAGTTTGGGTAAATGTAAACAATATGAGATGGAGGTGCTGCTGAAATGGTCCTCAAAAAGAAAAAAAATCGTAACACAGTAGTTCAACTCTTAACCAAGTATTTGAACTTTCAACTAAAACGTCACTTTTTTACCAAAAAGTTTTATTTTTCAATAAAAAAGATGAAATTTCTACAAAAAGGGGTGCAGTTTAAAATCATTTTCAAAACATTGTTATTATTTTCGAAACTAAAAAATTCTGTTACATAATTCAAAATAAGGAACAAAAACGCAATTAAGCATCTCAAATTGAAACATAATATTAACTACAAACATCCTCCTAATTGTCTTCTGATCCATCAGTAACGCTCTTTCTCCTTCAGCGACCTTTCCAGCTTTTTTACAACTGCAGGAGTCAAAGTTTGGGCACTTACAAGAACAAATGTCCAAAAGACAAATAATGCTATTAAATACCAAATTCTAAATTTTGAAAAAATTTTCAATTTCTAATTTTGTCTCCTGGGTCGTGTGGATTTTTTTATATTGTATTTATATGCTTAAAAACACAAAAGTGATCAGCAAAATGTTCAAACGACAAAGAAATATGGTATACAAATGATAAACATAACCTAAGATATGCATTACAAAGTATAAATTTTATTAAAAATAACTAGAACGCACTGGTAAAATGTGCGGCTATATTCAAGGGTGCAAGTATGAGACTGAAAAATCTCATTTTGAGACCCTTGATAAATAAGCTGCAACAAATTCAACAGCAACGTAAGGATTATTTATACCAATTCTGAAACCTTTAGAATATAATTTTTTTGCATACTTCAGGTGGGAAGGGTACGTCTTTGCACGGAAATACAGTGGGCCAGGAGACCACCAAAAGTGGCAAAAAGTACACTTCCATATCCAGCAAAAGTCAATACAAAGCGTTCGTGAGGGCATATCAGAGCAGGTTTTAACAAAATTACACAGTCCTGTCGTATCAAAGTTTAATTTACGTCCATGGATTGCTTATTATGTACACTTTGCGAAAAAGTGATTCCATTCTGCCCGTTTACATATTTGTGAAAGAAAGACACTGGGACGACGATATCAGATGGAACTCTCCCAACTGTGTACGTGTACAACTGGAACACGTCGCCATTGCAACGAGCAAAGTTGCTCCGTGTAAAAGTGTCCGGTACTTAGAGCTTATATTATTTATTTAGGGCCTTTTTGTCGAATTCTACTTTTTATCACACACTCAAATTCTCGATTCCCGCGGAATAAATTGAGATTAAATTGGTTCTCTTTTCGGACAAACTCAAATGAAGTTTCTAAGGAAACAACAATTGGGATAGAATGCAGATTAAAGTTCACAAATTCTGATTTGCGAATAGCTTACAAAAACATACTTCAAATTGTAGATGTATTATATGATTATATTTACCAATGGAATTAAAAATAAGCGCAAAGGAGATGGCGACTGTATATAAAATCCACATATTTTCTAATTAGGCAAAAGCTTGTCCATGTATTATTGAAGAATTTGACTAACACTCTAACTGAAGAATATTCCAGTGCCTCCTTGGGTTATATAAGAAATAAATTTTGCAGTCGTTATCTTGTAGATTAGCAGTGTCAAGCTTGGCCTTCTGACATATTTATAATTTATCAGAGTCAGTTTCAAATAAGACAATCTAATTGTTAAAATTCTTTAACACTGATATCACAACTTATATAACTTTTTACTTCTGAGGGAAATCAGGAGTTTATATGGAAAATTGATACACGTAGGAATAAATTTTTCTCTATTCAACAAAATCGCTTTTTTTTACCGAATTTTGATGATTTCAGAAAACATTTTTGTTAAATGAACAAAAGGCCGAGTCCATTTCAAATCAGGCAGGTTCTACACTTGAAGTTGCACAATCTTTCGGGGACAAAATAAATTGTTTTTTAGAGGAAATTAGACGACACATATTTTTACAAATGGTGAAAAAGAAAATTTTGTATAAAGTTATGCGTATTTGAATTTCTTGCCTCATTTTTTAAAAAACTCAAAATTTGTTAAGCCTCTATATCTTCGGACCTAATTCATACGTTTATCGAATATCCTCATTTTTCTCGCAAATAGCGACAGTTAAAATACAATTTTGAGATAAAAGTTTGCACATCTAAAAAAGTTCTATTAAAAATAGCTCTTGCTTTTTTGTGAGATCTTGCATCGTTTATGAGTAAAATTCAAAAATGATATTTTTAGAAAATAAAAAATGTGGCGTTTTCCAGAAAAGTAATATTTAATATTAATTATTAATTAACCATCATAAATTATTATTTAATTTTTATTATTATTCATCATTATTAATTATTAATATTTAACATTCAAAAGTTATATTTTATTATTACACACAGACCAATCTATGAATCAAAAGTTTTATCCGCCATCTCTTGAATATTTGATTTAGTTGGTTATCTGACTTCAGCCAACATTTTTTTGTAGGGATTATAGTAGCTCAAATCCAATTAGGATGATTTGCTGCCAGATGACTTGCATAAGGAATTTTAATCGTATTGCGCAGAGCTAAGGACGTTAGAATTTCAGAGAATTAAGAAGAATCAAGATAATTCAGAAAAGTTAGAGAATTCAAAAGAATTCAGAGAATTAAGAAGAATCAAGATAATTCAGAAAAGTTAGAGAATTCAAAAGAATTCAGAGAATTAAGAAAAATTTAGGGAATTCCGAAGAATTCAGAAGAATTCAGACCATTTAGAAGAATTCAGACCATTCAGAAGTATTCGAAAGCGTGTATTCTAAAGGAAAATATATTATTTAGGGTTTAATACCTTTTCGCGCAGTTGCCATATGAAGTTGCACCACTGACATTCACAACCTCCCGAAAATTTTAAATTACACGGCCTCAGCTTTTTTGCCCATAGACTCTCGAAAATGACACATGAACTGTCGTCCATCTAACGCGTGCTTCTGATTGGTTAATCTTTATTGTTAATAAGTCATTAATTATTAACTTTAAAGCAAATTTTTATTATTATCTTCTATTCCATTTTTTATGAGGAATTGAAAAATACAAAAATGTACCTTGAGTACTGGGACACCCTCTATACATAGCGTTCAACAGTACTTTATGATTTTTATTTTGAAATATCCTTTTTGGTTGAACAAGCGTAAACCAAACATATGTTAGTTCATGATCATTTTCAAATGATCAATTTAAACAAATATTGAAATAAAAATTTTTGACATTACGAAATATAGTATACAAGTCACTACTATAACCTAACACATGCATTGCAAAGTATAAATTTTGTTTAAAATAACTGGAACGTGCTGTTGGAACCTGCCAAATGAGCTGCATCAAATTTATTAATAGCGTAAGGATTATCTGCACCAATATCTTGAAGATTTCACTTTTTATGTAAGCATGGTTAAGAGGGAAAGGGTGAGTCTTTGCACGGACACACAGTGGGCCACGAGAGCCCCAAAAGTGGCAAAAACTACACTTCCATATATACGAAAAAAAAATACAGGGCGTTCATAAAAGCATATCAAAGCAGGTTTTGCCACAATTTTATCAAATTTGATTAAGTATTACGTTTCCACTAACAAGAAATATAACAAATTGTAATATACCAGTAGCAGATCGATCAAAAAAAATAGTGTATATTTTATATTCCTTGCATATTTAAATTTTTGCTTTTTTGTTTTTCCATTATCAGTCATACCTGAATCCTAAAAATTGATAACCTTACAAAGTATCGATTGATATTTCTGGTAGAACTTTTCGCCCACCAAGTAATACTTCTTTGAGACTTGCGCATACTTCTGATAAACGTCTAAATTTCAACATGCAAAGGTGCTAAGTGCAAAGATTTCAGGTACTTTAAGGCGGAATCAGAGTACTTTCTGGTTTTGAAATCCATACCAATTCCATATCAATAGGGGCACTTTTGGAATTCAGGTTTTATTACCCACATATTCTGGATTTCCCGGAATGAATTCGGGTGAAGTCGCACAAGCACTCATTTTGAAGAAATGTACTGAAAGTCATAGATGTACTGCATGCTTATATTCACTAATAGAACCGGCGATAATTGCCAAGGATATGATGAGAGAATAGAAAATTCTCGAATTTTCTAATTAGAAGGAAAACTTTACAGTCGAACTCAGATTTAACGTCGGTTTTGGGGCTGTCCTTGGACCTGACCTACCCTAACTGAACCGGATTTAGCTACACTCTGAACGTAAACAGTTCCTGTTTTGTCACACCCTCGTGAACACCGCCCACCCCGCGCAGGTCCTGACAAGTCTACCCGTGGCGCGGCGTCAATTCTCGGAAGCGGTAAACACACCCCGCGCAGCTCCTGAGAAGCCTACCCGCGGCGCTGCGTCAATTCTCAGAATCGGTAAATCTGGGAACGTTGAATCCGAGTTCGACTGTATTGCATTACTTTAAAGGATGTTTTGACTGACACTGTGGCTAATGAATATTCGAGCCCTTTCTTAGATTTTGTGTAATACATTTTACAGTCGTTGTTTCATAGATTATCAGCTTTAAGCTTGTCCTTTTTAGGTATTTATATATCATCAGAATCAGTTTCAGGAAAAAAATTTGTTGAAACTGTTATCACATTTCATATAATCATTTAATTTTAGCGAAATAGGGTGCTTACACAGAAAATCCATGCATATGCTCCACAAGTACTATTCTAAAATTTTTTAAGATTGGGTGATTGCTGCTTGTGGGAGTTCCCTCGACTTCATATTGGTTTATCTCATTAACCGCGCCGCTATACATGTTTATTTTCACCCGTCTTAGAATTAAATCACTTGTATATATTCCACGAAGAAGTGTATTATTCCGGCCCAATATTGCCAGGATGTCACCATTTGATTTCGTTAAAACAAAGCGCTCTTCCATTGGCATAGGCCCAAGCCTATATAATGTTCTCAATTTGACGGTGGTATCAACAGGAAAAGTGTTTTTGCGAATTTCGAATAACTGGTGCAGATTTTTGTTGGGAATAAGCCTAATAAATGTAAGTAGTTCGGGATCATATCCAAGTATGCGTAAAGCAGGACGTCTGACAGAAGGAGATCTGGACCTTGCACGAAGGTTAGGCTCGCCAGAAGAAGCAGACTTGTCAGGAGAATTATGCCTACCAGCAGAAACATACCTGTCTGGAGCATGAGAAGTACCGGGACCAGGAACACCGGGAATAGGTTCTCCATTAGGCAAACACTTGAACTGCGCCTTGAACTCTGCAACAAGAAACAGAGTATTAACCTTCTCGTAAAGTTCACAATCATAAGTTGGTCATCACTGTGTTCAAGTCCCAAATAAATAGTTAAAAATCACTGACAGCTCTCGAGGCGGCGACTACTGAACAAACGGTTATATAAAAATTTCTCCCCACAAAGGCGGGATGTAGAGTTATTTTCATGTGTTAAATAAAAATATATGTTGATAAAAAATGGATTTAATTTATAATAAATTATTAATACCAATTCGTGATTGTTAACAAATTTTTTTTTAAAATCAGTAAATGTATTTTTCCAAAACTTAGTCCAATATTGGTCCAAACATGGCGGCCAGTATTGGTCCAATATTGCGCCAATCGTAGGTCTTGGCAATTTCCCCCTGTGCTTATATATTTCCAAGAACATTTTCTCTTTCAATTTTTAACTCTTAACGCGCTATACTAATAAGGGTAGTACCAACCTCATGGATCACCGATTTCAATGAAACTCAGATTGTCGTGGTGAAATTTCTTATAAGATGATAGCAATAAACAAGTTTTATAAATGAATGCGCAATTCGGACAATTATAATTGCCTAAATAGTAAACTTTATTGTTTCGCCTACAGTTATTGCTATAACCATGCTGAATAGTTTGTATTCCATACAAATTAACACTGAATAAGACCTGTAATTCATGTAAAAAATTGTTATAAAAACGCATGCTTTTGATACTTTCGTTTCTTTTTACAAAATAATCAAATAAACATTTTATCCATTCTTCAATTTATAAGCACCCTTTCTTTACGGAAAATTATGACTATGTGCATTGTGGGTCCCATGTGAGGAGCAAAACTAAAGTCATCAATGTTACTCATTTTTGGTTCCTTTGTAGTATTCACGGTTCTAAACAGGGACGTATGGGCATTTCGGGAATCTTGCAAATGCGGTTGAGCAAAACGACCAGTTTCTCTCTCTGTTTCCCGTTTCACTTACCATCAAGCAATTGCTAGTTTCTTTCAACTCATGTTATTTTTTCAAAGGTTAAGATCAGACTTTAAAATTTTGTATTTAATATGTTCAATAAACATGCAAAATAGTTATAAAATCTACCGAAATAATAATACACTTTCCCCAAATTTTCCGCATTTGTCAGGCAATAATAATAAATTCGTTTATTACTAATGTATCATAAAAAATTGACCGAAGATTGACAAATTATTCAAAATAGCGTGAAGTAGTTTTTGAATGTATAGTGTGTTGCACAGGGCCGCAATTCCCAGGTTTGCTCTGTGCGCTATTTTTCCTAGATGCGATACTGATATTGTACGCTGAAATTCTGTGAGATTGAGCGACTGCTGCCTGTTGGAGTTTCCCTAATTTCCTTTCGGTTTATTTCGATAACCGCGCCGCTGTCCATCTTTATTGATACACGTTTTAGAGCGATATGTCTTCCATATATATCACGAAGAATTGTGTTATTATGATCAAATATGGCCTGTCACCAGTAGATGTTTTTAAAACTATTTTCTCTTCGGGGGCATTGGCTCAAGGGAATTACGTGATCCTCTTAAATGAATTGGTTTACCAGAAGGAAAAGTGTATTTGCGAATTTCAAAAGTTCGGTGCGGATTCGTGTGGTGATAAGCCGAACAAATCTGAGTTCCTCAGGAAGATATCCAGATATTAATGCAGAAAGATGCCTGGAACGAGGAATCCTAGAGCTGGCACGGAAAAAGGCTCGGCAGAATACGCAGTCCTGGCAGGAGAATGCGGTCTGTCAGGAGAAACAGGCCTTTCAGGAGGAATAGATCTGTCAGGAAAAACAGGCCTGTCAGGAGAATAAGAAGTGACGGAACGAGGAACACCAGGAACAGGTTCGCCATTTGGCAAGCAGTCAAACTGTGAACTCAAATCTGCAATAGGTAGTGAAGTATTATATTTTTTCGTAAAGCACACGATCGTATGTTGGAATTGACTGTGTGGAATTCTCAAGCAGAAATTTAGAAATGAGTTTACATTCAAACTCAATATTCGAAAAATCGGCTGAACTCGAAATAGTATAAACCGCAGTGCTACGGTACATAAATGAACTAGCCTATCTATAATAATAATTTACATTCAAATAATAATTTACATTCAAACTCAATATTCGAAAAATTGGATGAACTCGAGATAGTATAAACCGCAGTGCTATGGTACATGAATGAACTAGCCTATCTATAATGATAATTCCACCTTTTCTACTCATCCTTCCCATCTGTTCAATAAAGCATCACGTGCCATTAAAAATCCGCCTAGTCGAGAAGAAAATCAACAAATTTTGGTGGAAAAAGTTTACTTCTACGCACCAACATCTAGCTCGTATATTTACTACTTTCTTAAACGGAGAACAACCCATCCCGCAGTGGCTAGTGGAAAGATGCACGGTATTGATCCCTAAGAGCGGTGATTTGTCAAGTCCAAAGAACTACAGGCCCATAACTTGTTTGAACACCAGCTATAAGCTATGAACTGGCATCCTCGAAGAGAGTATATTAACATCTGTCGAGTCGGTATGGAGTGCAATAGTTGAACAACGTGGATGCAACAGAGGGCTGGCAAATTGCAGGGAGAACCTATTAATAGACGGTTGTATTACCTAGGACTCGATCAGGTAGCGACGCAACCTGACTACGGATTGAATTGATTACGGCAAGGCATTCGATACCCTGAACCATGAGCTACTTATTGAGCTCCTTGAGTGCCTGGAGGTGCCTCCAAAAATAGTGGGATGCATAAAAGAGCTTATACTCTTGTGACGGACAAGATGTTTCATAACATCTGACAAAAGACAAGCGACTACCAGCTAGATCACATATAAGAGGGGGGTCTTCCAAAGGGACCACCTTAAACTCCTTGCGTCCTCGAAAGAGGACCTTAACATCCTTGTGGCTGCGTTAAATAGGTACTCTGAAGAGATTGGCATGAGCTTCGGACTGGACAAGTGTGCCTGCGTCCACCTACACCAAGGGAGACTAGAAACTACACAATCGCGTGACGATCAGGATGTTCAACTCATAGGCGGAAATACCATTCAACATCTTGGTAGTAGAGAAACATATACACATTTTGGAATACCGCAAGCGGAAACCCAAAATATGCGCGTGTTGAAAAAAGTTCTTGAAAAAAGGTATCGCCAAAATCTCACAATAATTTGGGCTTCCGAATTATCTGGAAAGAATAATATCCAGGCGACCAATATGCTTGCCCTTCCTATACTGCTCTTCACGTCTGGTGCAGCAAAATGGAACGTCGATGAGTTAAAGTAACTTGACTGAAGCACACGCAAATGATGATAATCCATCGCAGTCATCGTCCTAGATCTTCCATACCACGAAAATACTTTCTTCGAGATAAAGGAGGTCGAGGCTTGCCGAGCTTGGAGTATCTCCATCAAAGAACGGTTCTTGCTACAGCCTGCTCAGTTCTTACTAGCACAGATTCTCTTAATAGACTCGCACATCAACATGAAGTCGTCAATGCTGCGGCGTTTCGATACCGTGCCACATATAGGGCCGCAAACAAGGTCGGTCTCCCATTTGATTCCAGCGACACTACACATGGCCTAGTATCACGAACACCTTTGGTGCTCAAAAGTCGTGTACAGAAAGCAGAACATAGGCTTCTACTGAAAGAACATGCCTACAAGCCCCTCCATCGTAAATTCTACGGCATCATACGTAGAGAAGAGCTATCGATGTGTCTGTCCAACATGTTTCTCAAGTTTGCTGAATTGAGATCAGAGACTGAGGCATTTCTTGTTGCCTGCCAAGACGGCGTTACCAATACTTTAGTTCACTTCGAGCGCATAATGAATGTACCTGTAGGCGATACCAACTGCCGAGCATGCAACCAAGAGACAGAAATAAGTGGATATATCCATTGTGGAGAATGGTCATGGTAAGATCTACTGGAATTTCTCATTCTCCGCCACTCAACGTATCAGTGATACGAAGCCTGATATTGTCCTCCAAGATCGGAGGACAGAGATCATTTACGTGATTGAATTCTCGGCACCAGCCGATGGTAATATCACGGCAAAGGAGGAAGAGAAACGGGCGAAATGTCAAGATATTCTTTTCGAGCTGAGCAGGCTGTGTGAGAGCTTCATTTCTTAGCCAACTCAACAAAATCCCGGCTTGCCAGCGCCAGGCTCCGTTCATTACGAGCCGCATGCAAAAGGATGTTCTTCGGGGATCATTTCATCTGATCCGTAAACACTGTTTCTCATAACATTCTACAAAGATTGGTAGCTTTAAAAATGTATCCAGAGATGAAACCTTCTCCGTCACCTGTGCCGTCTGCCGCGTAAGATTATCATCGGCTAGAGACCACCCTCCAAGGAACAATGTTCTACAAGTCTCTTCCGTAAATTTCTCGCTCTTGCTTGCCTTCTAGGATAGAAGGAGTAGGAGTCAATGACGTATCTGTCCCAGTTGCGCCGAGTTGGATGCTTCAAGAACCATAATCGTAGCTTCTGGAGTCTACAACTTCTAACATAATAACATAACCCCTACTGAAAGAGACCCTACAGAAGGTGTTCTCGCATTGACGTCGCGGTAGGGCTTCAGCTTTCCTCACATGACTTTGACGGCTATGGCGGCTAACAGAAACACCCAAATCCTATTTACTATAGAGATTCTAGTAAAAATTTTGAAACGCTTGTTGCTCTCCGAGAATCCTCGGGCGCTGCTGGTCAGGCAGAACTCACTGATGAAGTAGCTGGCCGTGGGAGAGCATCAAGTGAGATAACACAATGGAAGAGGAATTGGTGCGTCTTCACTATGAAAATACGAAGCTTGAAACCAATAGCGAAAAAGAACACAACTATAGAACGAAGTTTGCTGCGAAGCATCCTCATATAAAGAAAGTCGCACGAAGAGATCTTATCGCTGAGGTGAAGGACATCAGGACTAATCTACCTATCTCAGAAGACCGGGTAGTGGAGAATGAACAACAGGTTGATTTGGCGTGTTAAAACAATGATAGTAAACAACAGTTACAGGAAGCTAATACAAGCAGAGGCAGGAGGAAAAGTTTGGAAATTAAGAAGGCGTTTAAAATAAACATACAATATGAACGGAAATATTTTGCGCCTTAATTTTTTGGCAGAGAAAGGTGGGCAAAGTGTAAGGAGAGGACATTATCAAGTCTTCTTACTTATGTACCCAGAGCTAGCCACAAGAATAAATGAGCAGAATCTAGCAGAGAAAAGCTCTCAATACCTGCAAACTAACAGATGTTGGCTGTTGGAATAGCTGCCATCAAATTAGAAGTGGAACAGCAGCTTCCCATTGGTGAACTTCCCGTGGAAGATGTGGACGATGAAGAACTGATTGAACCTCAAGGTACAGGTGCTAAGGATAATGTACATCAAGTATTGGATCCACTAGAACTACATCCAGATATTAATAACAATGATGTTAATAGCGAAATCCCAGAAAAACTACATCACTTTGAGCGGAAGTTCGGTTACCTTTTCTCGGTAGGAGTATAGTGCGTCCTAACACCAGCCACTGTGGAATGGGCGTCTCCGACTTTAAATATGAGGTGAATATG